>SKCR01023619.1:0-76946 GCA_019454045.1 Zanthoxylum bungeanum
CAACTTGCCTTTGCCCTTCTTCTTGAACTTCTTCTTCCTGCACCTCCAATTGCCTTGGGGCCACCCTTTGGCGCATGAGAGGTCAATGCAAATGCACCTCGCGCTTGCTCCCCTTTAGGAGTTCCCTTTCGGACTCCTTCAAGACAGATAACAACTCTCCAAGAGTGTCATCTGTATCCATCAACTTATATTTGATTATGATTTGTTTCCAAGTATCAGGAAGTGACTGCAAGATCATATCTATAGTCAGCTCAGCCTCCAAGACTATTCCCATATTGGCCACTCATCAATATCGGCGATCATTTGAGTCCCGTGGGCTTCAACTGATGCGCCGTCTGTCATCCGGGAGCGGAAGAGTTTCCTTACTAGCTCGTACCTCTTCATCCGCTTATTGGTGCGGTGAAGATCACGCAATCTTGCCATCATGTTATAGGGTTCCAAGTCCCTGTACTGGCGTCTGAAATGCTGGGTCATTGCAGCTAGCATAACTGACTGAGCTTGGTCACAATCGTCACTATGAGTCTTCCATAACTCTAGCTCCAGTGGCTCAGTGGTTTTAGGCGGGAGAGGTCTCTGAATAGTATACAGTATCCTCTCAGCCCCAAGCACTATCTTGAGGTTCATTTCCCAGTCGGCAAAGTTTGTCCCTTTGAAGACATTATCGCCCATGATTATGTCGCGGATATTACCTTTGCCAATCATCTGACAACTATAGTCCAACTATAAAGTCAACGATGTTATGGGTACAGTCAAACTGTTACAAGTAAAAATAACAATATATTAGTCCAACTAATTATTTAAAATATTGACGAAATTATTTTGAAAGACGCGTAAGGCTAAATATCTGAATGAAATTGCAAATTCAATAATAGCCTCCCACTATTTTCTTCAAGTTTCTAACCCTCTATAGAGAACTCGGGAAATAGAATTTCCTAGTGGGCTAGGATCCCGTTAAATAACACACAACCTTGACTTTGGCCAATAAAAATTGTATGCTATTTAACTAGGTAGATCTCCATGATCAATTGGATCTCATCCAATTCCTAGATCCGGTTAGGTGGACATCCAAGTCCGAAACATATGTATAATGTCAATGTATCTAATACATTTTCCTAACCCTATCCTCCGAATCAACTAGGCCTTGGCTTTGGCCAAAAACAAACCTAATGATTCCAGTTAAGCAGGACCCATTGACGAGGAAAGTTTCGTAATCAATGTCGTTGGACAAAAAGTGATCTTGACTTTGGCCAATAAAAATCACGATTTGGACAAGACACCGATATGCAACAAAACTCTCATGATTCAAGTACATCCTTGATTGACAAAGGTCTTGACTTTGGTCAAACAAACCAATGCCAACTTCGGATCTTGAACAAGAACCATTCAATGGAAGGATATTCGCTTAATATAAATTGAGGGATTTTCGCGTAATTGGCAACCAATTTATTTATCTTTGTTAGGTCTCATCATCATACACCCTTAAGCATGCTTCTAAAACATCATAAAGCGCGTAAAGTAAATTAATAGTGATATGCGGATGGATATATAAACAACTTGTTCCTAGAACAAATCACTCCATTTCCTCTCCCCGTTAGCACTATTCTACTTCTACCCAATTACATAATACAATAAGAGAAACCTCATTTACATTGAGGGGAATTAGGTGAGAAGAGAACAAAGAGATAAAGAGATAAGGCTGGACACGCAGGTCCAATTTATAAATTCCAAATTTACAATAATTTCTAAAATTACCCTTTCCCTACTAATATCCATCCGATATACACTATTCATTCATCACATACATATATATTCAAAAGACATGCTTTTACAACCAATCTAATCCAATTAATTAGTCTTTGTTTAAGTGATCATCCAATGTTCAAACAACGGTTTGATTTTGCGCGAGTCCAACTCGATTGAGAATAAGTACATAAGGTACGAATTCGCGAATTATATCGAACTACTAATTAAATCTAATTCAATTCGTATTCAATACTAATTCAATTATTTAATTCCAAATTAATATTTACACTTTTAATGTGCTTTAAAGACTTAGATTCTAAATCTAATCTCATTGGGCCTCAAAGCCCAACTAACATCCAATGTTGAATTTAATTCAAGTCAAATGGACTTAGAATTGATTTATTAAGGCTTGGGCTTTGGTCAATGTGGGTTAAACCCAATTACCAAGCCCAAATAAGGAATCACCCTTAAATGCCATAAAACCAATTTTAAGCCCATAAGGCCCAATTAAATTTTAAAGCCCATTATATTATATTTGGACTTAATGGAGTGATTTAGGCCCAAATTGGATCCAATCCTTTTGGCCCAATTCTACTTGGTCCAACCAAGCCCATTATGCCCAAATACATATTAAAAGCTCAATTCACCAATTAAGCCCATTAATTAAATTTTAATATTCCAAACATTAAAGTCCATTAATTAAAGTGTAATACCAAGATTAATACATTAAACCAAATATTTCAAAAATACCCATTTAATTTATTAATCATGTATTGTTCAAAATAAATGTCCAACATTAATTTTAACAAAAATCAACTCCTTTACATGTCCTTGTACATTCGGCCAAGGTGAGTTTTTTTGTGTCGAATTGTTTTTCAATCCGATTGAATTACTAATCTACGTCCCGTACACGTTCTAAGTCATCTAATGATCTTAAACACAAAAAATTCCAATCCACTCCAAGTAGCAACACATTCGGCCAAGGCATGGATTTGGGGAAAAAATCATCCAATGCATTTTTCATAAAATTGATTCCATGTAACATCATCTATACATGTAAGCATTCTTATTAATCAAATTTCATAAGAACATGCTTCAATCAATTTCACCATACCATTCGGCCAAGGTCAATTTTGGGGAAAAATCATCCAATGCATTTTTCATAAAATTGATTCCATATAACATCATGTCATATACATGCAAGCATACTTATTCATCAAATTTCACAAGACATGCTTCAACCAATTTTAACACACCCATTCGGCCAAGGTTAAAATTTTGGGGAAAAATCATCCAATGCATTTTTCATAAAATTGATTCCATATAACATCATTCTATATACATGCAAGCATACTTATTCATCAAATTTCACAAGAACATGCTTCAACCAATTTTATCAAATTTTAACCTAAAGTATTTCATGCTTAACCATGGCTCCATGATACCATTGTTGGTTTCTATAATATGTCCCAAGGAAGATTAAGCATACATGAAATACAACAAAGAATATATATAAACATGAAGTATGGCGGAATCATACTTACAATGCTATGTTGATGAAGAAAAATCAAATCAAATGGAAGCTCCAAGGTGAATGATTTTCGGCCAATGGTGAGAAGATGTGGAAAGCTCCAAGCTTTGAGTATTCCAAGCTCTATGATGGTTTCCCTATCACCTCTTTTGATCCCTTGAAAGGTGCTAGCCTTGCATGTTCCAAACAACAACCTTTTCTTCAATCTTTTGGCAACCAAAATGGAAGAAAATGGAGACCAAAACTGTTTCAGGTTTTCGGTCAAGAAAAGAGAGAAAAGAGGATTTTTCTTAATTGATTTTGATACCAAAAATCAATTTATATTTATGCCATAATATTTATTAAATAATAATAAATCTATGACACAAGCCATGCAAAGGCTTAGAGTGTCAAACACTCAAATTCCATGCATAACATTAGAGTGTATAATACACTATCACCATGCAATGTATTATCAATAAAATAATACATATAATGACATGTGTCAAGTGGGCCCCACACGTTTCCAAATGAAAGTGGGCCCACGTCCACTCACGCGTTCGGGTTCGATATTTCCGAAATACCGAACTTGCGTCGCGACGTTAATTAAATCGAATTTAAATAAATAATCGCTCCTAGCGAAATTATTATTTACGTCGCTTACGAATTAATTCTAAATTAACTCGTATGCCCGAATTAAAATCTAATTTTAATTTCGCGTCGAAATCGAATTTCAATTATTATTATATCGAATATAATAATTTTACTGATTAATTCCAAATTAATCGTTCTCTCTCTCTAAATAAGGCACTTTATCCGAGATAAAGTTTCTCCGCAATTAATCCAAGATTAATTAAGTTCGAATCAAATATCATAGGTGAATCTTCAGGAAGCGACCCAAGAGATCTCCGGATATGTTGGCAGTGAATACGGTCGTCGGATAATCCGAACACGCACGTACCTCGTACTACGTTCTTACCGATTCACAAGACAAGGTTGGCTTCTAGCAAAGCGCCATGCCTACCCATTCTCCAGAAATATTCTTATAGGAATATAAGATCTATATCAAGCGTAGTATACCGTAGTATTGCGTACATCGATCCAGTATCGGATGATCACATGCTAGGCCTGGGGCTGGAGATGTGTCTGCCCCGTACGAAACATATATCGGACATCAAGCAACTAGTCTCTTTAAATCGGACAATCCTGACCTGTCATATTGTCCCGACGGTTGCAACCTTTTATAGAGTGCTAGTTCTGTGTCCTGCGTGATCATCACCTCCATATGTCTGAAGCGATACTTCCATCTTGACATCACATCCAGTACACTACGATTCTCGATAAACCCAGAAGAGGTGTACACAGAACCGGTTAAGGTCCCCAACCACCAAAACCAAAGTTTACCGATTGTCGCAAGTACTAGCGATGTAAGTCTCAGGTTAAGACCATATACACCTACCCTGATGCGGCCTCCCATAGACACGCAGACATACTACCAATGGGATTCCGCGGGTCTATCCAGAGCGAAGCTGTTTTCCGTACCATCGGTAAAACACAACCTCCTATCGCACTTGCATAAGTATCCAATACTTAAATATATGAGAACTATGCGTTGTGCCCTCACAACGTGCACAAGCGCAATACTAGTCTATTCCGCATTATCGATGTCCAGTCTCGATAATACTACGGCTAGGGATATTTAATGATTAAACCTTTGGGGACTGATACTGTCTCATATCATTCTCAGTCCAGGTACTAATCATATGGACTTTCGCCATTTATATAATCAAAGTAAACAATATTACAAAACGGCAAAAGGCAATTTCATTATCACATAGTTAATTTTGTACAATAATACAATATCATTTACAAACAGTGACGCTATGGGACATAATGTCTAACAGGACTATCCGAACACGTAAGTATCGCGTACTATGTTTATACCGATTTACAAGACAAGGTTGGCTTCTAGCAAAGCGCCATGCCTACCCAATTCTCCAGAATATTCTTACAGGAATATATAGATCTGTATCAAGCGTAGTATAACCGTAGTATTGTGTATATCGGCCCAGTATCGGATAGTCACGTGCTAGGGCTGGGGCTGGATAAGTGTCTGCCCCGTCCGAAGCACACGTCGGATGTCTGGTAACTAGTCTCTATAATCGGATATGCATGACCTAGTCATAATATCCCGATGGTTGCGCAACACTCAGAGCACTAGTACCGTATCCTGCGTGACATCATCTCCACTATGACTGAAGTGATACTTCCGTCTTGACATCACACCCAATACACTACGACTCTCTGATAAACCCAGAAGTGGTGTACGCAGAACCGGTTAAAGCCCTGTACCACCAAGACCAAAGTCTATCGATAATCGTAAGTATTAGCGATGTAAGTCTCAGGTTAAGACCATACACACCTACCCTGATTTCGGCCTCCCATAGACATATAGTCATAATACGAATGGGATTCCGAAGGGTCTATCCAGAGCGAAGCTGTTTCCCGTACCATCGGTGAAACACGACCTCCTATCGCACTTGCATAAGTATCCAATACTTAAATATATGAGAACTATGCTGTCGTGCCCTCACAACGCGCACAAGTGCAATACTAGCCTATTCCGCATTATCGATGTCCTGTCTCGATAATACTACTCCGGCTAGGAATATTTAATGATTAATCCTTCGTGGACTGATACTGTCTCATATCATTCTCAATCCAGGAACTAATCATATGGACCTCTCTTCATTTATATATCTATGGTGATCTAATCACAAATGATGAGAGTGCAATTTCCTTGTCACATAGTTAATTTGCTACAACAACACAATGATCTGTGCAAATAGTGACGCTATGGGTCATTTTGTCCAACACCAAAGGCTTATTCTCTCTTTTCTTTCTCACAACACTAGTGTGAATGAATGCAAAATGTTAACCTTAGAAGTGAGAGAAATGGTAGAGATTATATTCTCTTACACAAGCCAAATAACCTTGTAATTAAGCATATAATGCTTTCTTGCAATGGTCAACACAAAAATATGAATGTCATACCAAAGCATAAGAAATGATAAGTTAAAGACAAGGACTTTGTCATTAAGCATCCAATGCTTTCTTTCAATGGAAAACACATAAATGTGGAGGCCATACCAAAGCATAAAAATGGATTAGCTAATGAAAAAAACTATTAGGTGTATACAAGCTATCTAATAGACATAATAAATTGGAGAGTATGGCAAGCCATATGGTTTTGTCTCCAAGGTAAATAAAAATCACTATCTCAATAATGATTAAATTACCTTCAATTATGTTGTAGTAAATATCTCATAATTATTACTTACTTGATTATCTCACAATCAAGATTTGATTATCTCATAATCAAAGAATTCTAGAAAACATTAAGTTAAACTAATTTAACATAGTTTTCATTTGTGATAATAAATATTATTAATCTCATTAATAATATATAAATATAAAGTAAGCATATAATTAGACAATCAAATTATATTAGGTTTGCTACAGTTAATCGAGCTAGCACAAGGACCAAATGGACATACGGTTCCGAGCTCCAATAATTCTGAAATATTAATTAAACTCTTTAATCAAATATTACGAATTATTAACTCTGCGTTATTCCACAAAAAACTCGAAGTTGAACTCCCATTACCGTAGATGGATAAAATAACCGAATAACTTCGGTGTCCATCGATATAGTAATTACATATGGATATAGCCCTTCACAAATATCTCATAAATAGAGCCGGGTCAAAAGTCCGTTAAACCCCTCTAAATATTTTATCTCTTAAGCACCATTGATTTTATAAGAATAATTAATTCATAACAATTATTAATATAAAACTTTCTATTCACAATAGAAAGGTTGATCGCTCAAATTGTTCAAGTCTCGAATCAAGTCTTAAAAAAGATATTATTCTGCTTCTCGTAAGAAAGAATGAATTCCATATCTATGTAAAATGTTCCCAGCTACACACCAAAATATATCCCCAAAATACATAGTTGTTGGCCGGGAATGCAACACCAATCTAACCATAGTAAATCAAAAGACATAGCCTGTCATGCAGAAGTTTGTAGTATACTCAGGATTAAGATCGAATGTATATATGACCATCTATTAGATAAAATGAATTTCTTCGGTTAACATATATTAAAAGAAATTCATATTTATCTTAGTCCAGTCCTATATGATCTCATCATACAAGGTGCCTCAATTCCCATGTCACTACATGAACGATCCCAGATCAATGTCGTCAGACAAGTATAAAATGGACCTCAGCTATAGATAAATCATAAACAAAGTACCCTATTTGTTTGCTCTCTATGGACTATCTAAATTACTAGCTCCAGACTTAAATCATCTTATACATCAAACATACACTAAGTCTGAAGGTATAAGAGTAAGCAAGGTAAATAAGAAAATTGGACAATATGCGATATAAATCAAACAACTTTGATAAAATGAATAATGCATTTATTATTATTATAATAATCAATTCTGTTTACAATACATCAAGCTCAAGGACATAAATCCCAACAATCTCCCACTTGGACTAGAGCAAATGAGACATGTCATGTAATCCTAAACCCTTTAGGTGACCTTCAAACACTTTAGTCGATAAGGTCTTTGTAAACGGATCAGCCAGGTTGTCTGCAGATGGAATTTGCATGACAGCGACATCTTCTCTCTGCACCACTATGATGGCAATAAAGTGTGAGTGGTTTATCCATATCTGGAATAACTTCCAGATCTGCCATGAACTTACGGAGCCAGACTGCTTCCTTAGCTGTTTCACAAGCTGCTATATATTCAGCCTCCATGGTCGAGTCAGCAATACAAGATTTCTTAATGTTCCTCCATACTATAGCCCCATCACCTAGGGTGAACACTGATCCAGATGTTGACTTCTTAGAATCGACATCCGTCTGAAAATCAGAGTCAGTATATCCTCTCAGAATCATATCCTGACTTTTATATACAAGCATATAATTTCCCGTTCTCTGAAGATACTTGAGAATATGTTTCACCTCTACCCAATGATCTAATTCTGGGTTGGATTGAAACCTACTGACTACTCCCACTGCAAAGCAGATGTCTGGTCTTGTGCATAACATAGCATATATAAGACTTTCAACTGCTGAAGTATATGGTATTTGTTTCATCTCCTTAACTCATTGAGGTTTATTAGGAGACTGTTCCTTAGACAAATGAATTCCATGCTTGAAAGGTAAATTACCTTTCTTGGAATTCTGCATACCAAATTGCACAAGAATCTTGTCAATATAGGATGCTTGAGATATTGCTAACAGTCATTTCTTGCGATCCCGAATGATCTAGATCCCAAGTACGTAACTTGCCTCTCCCAAATCTTTCATTTGGAATTGGTTAGCTAGCCAAATTTTCACGCCCGATAATATCTTTACATCATTCCCAATGAGTAAAATAGCATCAATGTATAACACAAGGAAAACCATGTTATCATCAATGATGTGCTTGTAGACACAAGGCTCATCGGTGTTCTGTTCAAAGTTATAAGACTTGATCATAGTATCAAACCTTATGTTCCAAGATCTAGATGCTTGCTTAAGTCCATAAATGGACCTTTGCAATGTGCAAACTTTTTGCTCTTGACCTTTGGTAATGAACCCCTCTGGTTATACCATATAGATACTCTCATCAAGATTTCCATTCAAGAATGCAGTCTTGACGTCCATTTGCCAAATCTCATATTCATAACATGAGGCATTGTAAAGAACAATCCTGATGGATTTTAGCATGGATATTGGCGAGAAAGTTTCTTCATAGTCAACTCCCTCCTTTTGGGTATAACCTTTTGCCACTAGCCTAGCCTTGAAAGTCTGTACTTTCCCATATATTCCTCTTTTTCTCTTATAGATCTACTTGCAACCTATTGGTTTTACACTATCAGGTTGGTCTATAAGTTCCTAGAATGAGTTAGAGTACATCGACTCCATTTCGAGGTTCATGGCTTTGAGCCATTCTTCTTTATCAGTATCTTCCATTGCACTACGATAGGTCAATGGGTCATCTATACCATCACATGATGCAATAATTTTCACCTCACCATTTCCTAGATAGCGTTCAGGTTGTCTCACACCCCTCCCACTACGTGTAGGTGGTATGGTATCCTAATAAAATTGTATTTGACTTCATATGTAGAAGGTGTTATGTCTTTGTCAACATTTGACAATGGTGTACTGGTCGTACCAACAAGTAACTCCTCAAGTAACAATTTACTTCGATGTTTGAATTCTCTCATATAGTCCTCCTAAGAAATGTAGCATTTGTCGACACAAATACTTTATTATCTTCTGGATTATAAAAGAATCCACCCATAGTTTCCTTAGGATAGCCTATAAATAGGCACACCTGTGAACGTGGTTCTAACTTAGTAGTCTTGTTCTTTAGCATATGTGCTGGACATCCTCATATGTAGAAATATCACAAACTAGTTTTAACAACTCTAAGGGAGTCTTAGGAATAGACTTAGAAGGAACTACATTCATGATATACATTGTTGTTTGCAATGCATACCCCCAGAATGAACTAGGTAGAGTGCTATAACTAAACATTGATCTCATCATGTCTAGTAGGGTACGATTTCTCCTTTCTGCAACACTATTTTATTGTGGTGTTCCAGGTGCTATGAGCTGTGAAAACATTCCATGCTCAACTAAGAATTCCTCGAAATCTCTATCAAGGTATTCTTCTCCACGTTTTGATCGTAGAATTTTGATGTTTTTACCTAACTGGTTCCAACCTCATCACAATACTCTTTGAACTTTTCAAATGTATCTGACTTGTGCTGCATTAGGTAAACATACCCATATCTGGAATAATCTTCAATGAAAATGTCCACCTCGGTCTTTTACATTCATCGGTCCGTAAACGTCCGAATGCATTTGCTTAAGTGTTTCTTTTTCTCTTATCCCTTTTTCCAGTAAAAGGTCCTTTAGTCATTTTGCCTTCTAGACATGATTCATAGACAGGTAAAGTACCGAGTCTTAACTGATTTAAAACTCCGTTCTTAATTAGTCTATCTATCCGGTCAAGGTTAATGTGACCAAGTATAAGGTGCCATAAAAAGATATCATCATGAGAAATCTTTTGTCATTTAGTTTTATATTTTTTAATCTTAAACATTTCAGTATTAAATAGTGATTCAAGCATTAACGGCCTTAATATATGTAGATTATTTTTGGAGTTTCCCGTGCGGTATTTAATCAATTTCTACTAATAATAACTGACTTATTATTAAATGAAATCGAAAAACCATATTCCATAAGTTTTGCTACAAAAATCAAATTCCTGCGAAAACCAAGAATATACAGCACACCATTCAAACACAAATAACTCTTATTAAAATTCAAATTTGAAACTCCCATTGCTTTTGCCGAAACAGCATCCCTTGTCCCAACTCTCATGGTAAAGCTACCTTCAGTAAGGTCCCTACATGAGTCAAGTAGCTGCAAAGAACAACAAACATGGTTATTGGCACCAGAATCAACAATCCATATGGATTTATCATCCTCCACCAAAAGAGACTCAATGACAAGTAAATCCTATTTACCTGTATTCTTTTTCTCTTTAAGCTCAGCAAGGTATTTTGGACAATTCCTTTTCCAATGGCATTGTTGTTCAAAATGGAAACATTTTCCTTTGACACTGGTTCCTTTAGAGCTTTTGTTGTTCTTCTTTTTTCATTGGTTTTGCCTTAGCCTTCTAATTGCCTTTCTTATTCTTCTTTGCAGATTTAGAAGATTCGAAAACATTTGCCTCGGTATTAGACCTATGAGGACCCATCATGACAGACTCGTAATTGGTGAGCTTATTTAGCAGTTCAGTCAATGTAAAAGTCAACTTATTCATAGAACAGTTGCTTTTAAACTGCAGTAAACTCTTCGGAAGGGTTACCATGATCATTGTCACCTGGCTTTGCACATTGATACGTGCACCATGGGTTTCAGCCATATTAAGATGAGACATCATCCTTAATAAATTGTCTCAAACTGATGTGTCGTCCTTCATTCTAACGGTCAATACAGAGACTATTGCCTCATGTTGTTGCCGGTCTGAAGGTTGTCCAAACATATTCTGTAATGATTGCATAATCAATGATGTTGTCGCCATAGGCTCATGCTGTGCAGCAAGAACCTCAGACATGAATGATATCAAGTAGCTATGGGCTTTCTCATCAGCTTTAGTCCAATTATTATAGGCATTATGTGCAGCTCTGCTAGCATTTTGTGCTGGATCAGGAGGACATTCCTCCATTAGGACAAATTTAAGGTCTCCACAGACCAAAATAACATTCATGTCACATTTCCATTTAACATAATTTTCCCCGATTAATTTTTCTTGTTGTTTGTGAATTGAAATAATTGCATATGCCATGACTGAAAAATAATAAACGCGCATTCAACATTCATTTATCCACATTAAAACTGTCAAACATTTAGGCATTAAATTAAACATGATGCATGATCAATGTATAATAATTAGAAACCTAAAAGAATTACTATGCCACGGTTACCTATCATCCCACAAATAAGTACCGCCGTAGGGTAGGTCAAGTATTCACATGATAGACTGAGACATTCTTAATTGATTAATATATCTGAAATAACTCTTATTCTTATATTAATCAACTACCGTTATTTTGATCAAGGAAGCTTTCATTAACAAATTAATTATTCCTCTGTGAGTGTGACCCATTATTTTGGAACCTTTGGACTTAACTAGTGAAGTGCCGCCGTAGGGTAGGTCAAATCACTAGATACATCTAGAGTCTCTATCCTTTCAGAATCCAAACCTGATATTGACCCAAAATGACACCATCCGTAGGAGGATGAAAGCAAAGCCGTCTCGAGGCACCTATTGAATCTCACATTTTTGGATAAAAATGGAGATCGTGGGATATATTGTGGTATACCCCTCTCCCACTCACTATTTAGAAGTGTAAGGTTTCTATCTCACTAGTATCTTATGAATTTTAGATTATGCTCGGCTAAAGTCATAACCTTATTAATATTAGTTGATAATTTTTGTGATCTAACCAATTTTAACTCTTAAAAATTTATTCACTAATCCCGATTAGTCTATACTATTCAATTAACTTAATTAAACTAATTTAATTAAGTTGCTATAGTGATCAAATTAATTTAACTCGTAAATTATTAGTCCACTAATAGGTTTTAAAATTTAGAATTCAACGAACATACCAAATGTCATTAACTAAAAGCACATTATTTATTCCAAAGGTACATGGTATTGTATCCCAAGTGCAGACCATATTATCGTCCATTCAGAATCGGCTATGGAATTTACTTCCGGGTTTCCATCCGATATCCCAAGGAAAATAATGTACTCATAATGTCCATTTGTTTCTAAAACTTGAATTCGTAATTTTTCAACCTTTAAACCAATTAATCTTATTAATCCATTTGCATGCATCTCATATTATTATTTAACTTTAAAATTACATAAATCATATTTTATGACTAGAATATCATACATATCTACATGTTATGGCATGTGAAAAATGCAAGAGTAGGCACCATAGGCTATATGACATGTTATAAACATTTTAAAAACACATATTTTCACCCAAGGAGGGCATCGCAACGCTACGAATGGCGTCGCGACGCCTCTCGAATGAGCTCTCAGCCTATTAGAGAGAGTGCGGCGTCGCGGCGCTAAAAGACTGGCGTCGTGGCGTTGCTGGGAATGTGCTGAGTATTTAGCACAGAGAGCGCAATGCCGCGGCACCAAATGTCTGGCGTCGCGGTGCCACGGTGATAACATGGGCTGGAATTTCATAAATCATCACATTTCAAATTACGTTGACCGTGCTCTTATTTTCTATACTAATATAATTAGTACAATAATTCCAAGGCAGCCATTGGTCTTCAAATCTTGTTCCATGGAGTGTTGTTGAGTTATTCATGGAATTTCTCTGTCAAAAGTCCTTCGCTGCATAAGCTCCTCCAAGTTACAAATAAGGTTATATAATGGACTTATTACAAAAGAAATGAACTTACCACACTTGAAAGAATATGACCTTATGGTCTTACATTTATAATGTTAAAAATAAGAGCCGAAAAAGTATCATGTGAAGAAAACTGCATTCATATCAAACAAGTGTAGTAATTGACAAGAGGCCCCACCAAAATACAAAGATCTGAGATGCCCCACTATTACTTGCCATATTGGCACATATGAGTTTGGTCAAGCTTTATTAGATTTAGGTGCTAGTGTTAATCTCATGCTATATTCCATCAAGATGGAGCTAGGACTTGGAGAGATTAAACCTACATCTGCGATTTTATAGTTAGCTGACCGCTCTATTAGAATACCGCATGGAGTAGTTGAGGATGTTTTAATACAAATTGATAACTTCTACTACACTGTTGATTTCCTTATTTTAGACACTCAAATCTGTGGTTAACACTGAGTCAAAAATTCCAATTATCTTAGGCAGACCTTTTCTTACTACAGCTAACGCTCTTATTAATTGCAGGAATGGTCTCATGAAGTTATCATTTTGGAATATGACACTGGAGGTGAATATCTTTCATGTTGAGACATAACCACAGGATGCCAATGGGTGCCATTATATATATCTGATAGACACAGTCTTGTCAGAAATAGCTTCTACACCACATGAATCTAACTCTCCCGATCTGAACCTAATCCCAAAGAACTATAAAAGAGGAAAATGAGAGTTAGTGTTCACTTAAAGATGATCACTGTGAAGTTAAAAAGAAGATTGAGCCAATTTTTCCTTATGTGCAGCAAAAAAACTCAACTATCAGTAGACTATAGGGGATCAATGGATACAATACCGCAACCAGCCCTAAATTCCTTTTCATGTCTTAATCACCAGTGGATAACGAAGAAGAAAGACCATGGACTACTTAGTCCGCTACATGGAAGCAACCATGACAATTTAGGTGATTGCGTCTGGCTGAAGACGTTAAACTTAACGCTAGAGATGAGACAACCCTTGCATCTGCATTTATTTTATTTTTATTTTATTTTGTCATTTTATTTATTTTAGTTTTATTTTATTGTATGCTAATTGAATGTTTATTATTTGCTTGAGTATTTATGCAGGTGTTAGCGCAACTTACACAGCCACACAACCAAAGTCTTACCAGCAGAAGCCTGATCAACTCCATGCCTGGTAGTGTTGTTCCTCACTCTTTTTTTTATATTATCTTACATTGAAGACAATGCAGGTTTTAAATGTGGGGGTGTATGCATGTAGTGAGAATACCTGTAAAAAAAATTGATTGTTTTTAGTCCTTAACAGTAAAGCATAAGTCCAATGATGAATATTGTTTGCTTTAGGATGAAAACTTAGAAACGATAAGTTCCTAATGTACTTTTATCTAATGACTTGAGCAGCTGATCTAGGTTAGTCTCGTAAGCACTTAACTATAGGCTTTTAGCAGTGAAAACCTAGTGACCGGTGCTTACACACGCGTATAACGCAAGTGAACGTATCGTTCAAGTTGTATAAAAAGTATCGATCCCACAAGGACTTAATACCTAATCTATTAATTTTATGAGGTCAAATGATTACTAGTATCTAACAGGTTGATTGATTTATTTGAAATGGTGAAGATTTTAAATTTAAAAACAAGTAAATAAAATTTTTCGAAAATAGGTTTAAGAAAATTCAATATTAAAAACTATCTAGGGTTGTGAATCTTTCTAATATCTTTAAAAAGATGAAGTGGTTATTTCATGTTTGTGTAATAAATTGGTTTACTAACCTCAAACACTAAATTATGGGAAAGCCTCTGTCGATAGTCAGACGCAAATGCTCTGTTTAACCCCATTGAACCATATGCCTATGTCAACCAAATTATCTGGATTCATTAAGTTCAAGTTCCAATTATGGCTACCCCCGCCTGACAGGTATATGTCTATCCTGTAAGGAAATCTATTAAAGGGTTATCTATCCTCAAGGAAGATCGTGGGCTATTAAGTCTAAGGCTGAAACCTAAAATTCCTTTGTCAAGTTTATTTTAGATTTACCAGATCAATCTTATTAGTGGCCAATTAACAAGACGCATTAGGCTTAAGACTTAATAAGTAAACCTTTAAATTACCCAAACTATAAATAACCACTTATAAACCACTGATATTATAATTCATCACAACCCCAGATAACTAACTTAGTTACAACACATAACTAGGGCTAGTAAAAACTTAAAAGTAAAAGACATAAAGTAAAAATGGTGAAAAGTAATTGCGGTAAAGTAAAAGCTGAAAAGTAAATTACAATAAAATAAATTGCTAAGGTAAAAGGATCAACTTTTACTACTACTAATTTAGATATCTCCCTTAATATAATATATTAACTTGTGATTATTTTACCAACCAGCCATATAGGCGGTAACCTGATTAAGTCAAATTAAGTCCAACCAGCCATAAAGGCGGAACCAAAATAAACCTGCCATATAGGCGGTAAGAAAATTTAATTACCAACCGACCAGTCTGGCGGTATCCTTGCTTAGTCAGGTTTAAACAAGATTAAAATGAATTACCAACCGACCAATATAGCGGTATCATTTTTAAGTCAAATTTTAAATAGTGAATATATTATATTTAAGGGAGATTAATCTAAAAAGCAATAGTAAAAGAATTACCTTTCACCCTAGCACGGGGAAGTTACATCCTCATGGTGAATAGTAAAAATTGTAAAAAGTAAATAAAGTAAATTATTATTATTACAGAACGTAATTAAAATTTAATTACAAAACTGAAATTCAAAGAAACTAGATAGAAAACTCCCTATTTACATCAGAGAAATTAGAGAGAAAGGTACATCTAAAACTAAAATTTCGAGCTCTATTTATAGGCGTCAGTAGGGTGTCCGCGTCGCGACGCGCGTGATTGTCGACGTGGCAGCTTCTGGTTCGTCGGCTTCAGATTCTTATCTGACACGTGGCGATTCGGATAAAGAGATAAGGTGACACGTAGCAAGGCTGCTGAGAGTTGAATGATTAAGCTGACGTGGCGACATGTGGCGAAAATGACTGTCGGCACCATAGAATGATGACACGTGGCACGCTGTGATTGGTTGATGATGATGTGCCAATGACGTGGCACTTTGACTCGGTCAAGTGGTGATGTGGACAATGACGTGGAGTGACATGTGGCGACATGTGGCGATGGCGATGGTGACTGTCGGCACAGTAGGATGATGACACGTGGCACGGCGCACGTTAGCAGATCAGCTGTGATGGTGTCACGTGTCACAGCGCATGTTAGCAAAGTCAAACTTCTTAGATTCTGACTTGGGGACCCGACGCAAGTTAGCAAGTCTTGGTGCATGTTAGGCGTCACGACGCCAAAGACTTGCGCGTCGCTGACCGGCGTAGACACACACGTATAACGCAAGCGCACGTATCGTTCAAGTAGTATAAAAATATCGATCCCACGAGGACATAATTCCTACTATTGTTATTAATTGTTGAATCTATTTATTTACAAATATCTAATTAAATGGAGAAGAGAATGATTGTTTGATTGATTTGGTTGATTGTAGATTTGCTAAATAAATAAATAAAAAGACAAAAGAAAATACTAAGGAAAATAACGAAAAACACAAAGATCTAGGGTTGTGAATCATTCTAATATCTTTTAAAAGATGAAGTGATTATTTTATATTTGTGTAATAAATCAGTTTACTAACCTGGAACACTAAATTATGCAAAAGCCTATGTCGATGGTCAGACGCAAATACCCAGTTTAACCCAATTGAATCATATGTCTATGTCAACTAAATTATCTGGATTCATTAAGTTTGAGCTCCAATTATGGATACCCCCGCCCGACAGGTATATGTCTATCCTGTAAGGAAATCTATTAAAGGGTTATCTATCCTCAAGGAAGATCGTGGGCTATTAAGTCTAAGGCTGAAACCTAAAATCCCTATGTCTAGTTCATTTTAGATTTACCACATCAATCTTATTGGTGATCAGACAATAAGAAGCATTAAGCTTAAGACATAATAAGTAAACATTTAAATTACCCAAACTATAAAATAACCCCTTATAAACCGGTGATATTAGAATTCATCACAACCCCAGATAACTAACACATAACTAGGGCTAATAAAAACTTAAAAGTAAAAGACATAAAGTAAAAATACTGAAAAGTAAAAGACATAAAGTAAAAGCTGAAAAGTAAAATACTGAAAATTATATGCTGAAAAGTAAATGCTGAAAGTAAATTACTGAAAAGTAAATGCTAAAAAGTAAATGCTGAAAGTAAATTGCTGAAAGTAAATAAAGTAAAAGTACAATAAAAGAAAATGTTGAGGTAAAACGATCCACTTTTATTACTTCTATTTTAGATATCTCCTTTAATATAATATATTAACTTTGCATGATAATTACCAACCAGCCATATAGGTGGTATCCAGATTAAGTCAAATTAATAATTAATTACCAACCGACCATTCAGGCGGTATCCAGTTTAGTCAGGTTAAAACCAATTTAAATAATTACCAACCGACCAATATGGCGGTATCCTCGTTAAGTCAGGTTTTAACTAGTTTATATATTATAATTAAGGGAGATTAATCTAAATATTAATAATAAAAGTTTTACCTTTTGCACCAGCAAAGGGGAGTTACCTCCTCATTACTGAAAAGGTAAAAACTGAAAATTAAAGAAAGAAAAGTACTATGCGTAAAAGTAAATTGCGGAAAGTAAAAACTGAAAAGTAAAGAAAAGAAAGTGCGAAAGCAGAAATTAATTACTAAAAGCTATAAATAAACAAACAAGATACAATCTTCTTAGTATTCTTAAGGAATTCCTTAGAAGAAAGTATGAATTTTACAAATGAAATGGCTTGGTATTTATACGCAAAATTTTGCCTCCATCAAATCATCCACCAAATCAATTATTAATTGCTCCACTAATTGCTCCACTAATTGCTCCACCAAATCCATTATTAATTTCTCCACTAATATTTTATCATGTTTGGTGATGATTTGATAATTTTTATTATTTATTTATTAATTTATTTTTTGCTTTGAAAATAATTGAAAGTGATTTTCATCATTACACACAACACACTTCTGGATGGTTCATCAATTTCTGGCATGAAATCTTCAGAATTAGAAATTATTTAGTCTTTCAAAGCTGTAGATCTTTGAGTCTTCTTTAATCTGGGACTTGAATCAGCTCAATCCGATATCGGAGTAAAACGTTATGCCCAAAATAAGACAGATGCACAAAATTGGAATTTCCAAAACTGCACTTCGTTAAAACGCCATTTCAAGTTTCCAATCTCCAAAATTAATATGTCAAGTCCAATTTTTGCCCTTATTTGACCCAAATTTCGTCCTAAATGATTTCATTGTGTCCCAATATTATTTTATCTGCAAAATAAACTAAAACATATCAAAACGTTCATCAAACCCGAGAAACTAAACAAAATATTAAGTAAAAGGGGCGGTAAATATTGATATATTTTCCGCTCATCACACCCCCAAACCTAACATTTTGCTAGTCCTCGAGCAAAAAAACAAAAAAAAAAATTAAACTAAGCCACTTTCGTAGGGATTACGGTTGCATTTAGCGTATGCAACAAGCCTTTAAACCACTAGGTGTCCCTAGTGGACGAGTTGTAGTCTCATGAGGGTTTACAACAATGATACCCACAAACATCTTACAAAAGTAGAAAAATAATAAAACTAATGCACATAAAAGCAAAAAGGCAAGAGAAAAGAGAATAAAGAAGTTAGTGACTAATCAGGTGAAAATTCTACTCTAAGTCAATAGTTGTTTTGTTTCATTCTAAATTACCGAATAAGTAAATTCTCCGATTATTTTTACCATTCTCCATATACACAGTTGAAAAAATATTAATCAACTCATTTTTGCCCACAACAGTCACAAGTGTAGTTGATAAGAGACTAATATTTTTGTCCTAAAGTTTTATCACAATTCACATCTTTTTGCAGCAATGGAATAATTTTTCTGATTTTTTTTCTTTGATTTTTGATTTTTTTTTATTTATATACAATATCTTCCGTCTATGTAGCGAGTGTTGGGTCGGTGACTCCCAAACCAGTTGGCTTTAGGGCACCAGGTGTTAAGACACCCCTACAGAGTTAATTACTCAGACTCCAATATATATATTTTTCCAGCATCTTCGATCCATGTAACGAGCTTTGGGCCACTGACTCCCAAACCAGTTGGCTTTAGGGCACTAGGTGTTAAAACACCCTTACAGACTTAATAAACTCGGATCTCAGACGTTTTTTTTTTTTTTTTTTTTACTCCATTGCTTTTTGAGATGTTTCCTCCAATTAAACTAGAGCACTGAATATTACAAACTTTTCAATTTTAGCTCATGTCTGTATGTTACTATATATGTTGATAATATCTATCACCTGAGCATATGAAGATCCATTTTAGTCCGTTTTAAGGAGAATTCACAAATTAAATAATTCAAAATGAAATCACAAAAATTAACTTGTTTCAAAATAGGTTTGAGATACGTCTCTGGAGTGGAAACTCCTTACTCAACTATCTCTTACCAATTTCACCTTTTTAGTCAAATAAAAATGCAAAATATTTTTGTAATTTTTGAAAATTTTCCAATTTTTTTTTTTTTTCGAAAAATTTTGGACTAAAAATAAAAATAACACACAAACTAAAAATAAGGTACTGATCAACTAATTCACTCCCCCAAACCTAAATGAGACATTGTCCCCAATGTCTTAAACAGTAAAAGGAGAGTTAATAAGGTCGTATCTGGTTAGTTAAAATCTACAGGAAATTAAAGGTTAAGATCCAGATTAACACGACGCCTCTTACCACGATCGTCCTCGGACCAATTTATCTTTGAAAGGATAGGGTCAACTTGTGGTTCATAGGCTATGAGTTGGTCTATTAGATCCGGAGCAGTTCTGGCAGTGAAGAGGAGTTCTTTCATAGGTTTTGACACGAACCCATTTCTCCGAACATCATCAAGAAACACACAAAGAAAATCATAAAATCCATCAACGTTAAATAGTCCAAGCGGTTTCTGGTGTATGTTCAGGTTCACCCAAGATAGTACTATAAAAATTTCCTCCAATGTGCCCAAGCCACCTGGCAAAGCAATAAAAGCATCAGCACGGTTAATCATTTCTACCAATCGTTCAGACATACCTGGCACGATCTGTTCCTCTCCATTTGATGGTTCAATAAGATTTGCCTCTACCAAGGGTTTTGGGATGATTCCCAAAACGTGACTGCCTCCCTCCTGTACAGCCTTTGAAACGATCCCCATTAGTCCAAGATTGCCTCCGCCATATACTAAGTGCATATTCCTTGCAGCTAAGACTCGACCCAATTCTTTTGCTGATTCTACGTATTGTGGCTTAACACCAACACTACTACCGCCAAACACACAGATGTTTTCAACTCAACTTCTTGAAGTGGCTTCCATTTTTTATGTATTTCTTTCTCAACTCTGGATGCCTTCAAAAGTACAATGACGGGCTGAATTTATACTACCTGAAAAATGGTGAGTAATAATAGCACTAGTATCTTCCAGAGGACGTTTGTTTGCTAAACAACAAAAGAAATTGTGAAAGGTCAAAAAGTCTGGATCCTGTCTACAAAAATAAAGATAATTACAACAGAAAAGCGAATCAAAGCAATAATTAAGGCAACAGAATTGTGTACGCAAACGCCACTCATTTGGTATATAAATCCATTAGGATGTGTCTCAAGATTTCATTCCTTACTCAGCCATCGCTAATGAATTGGTTCTCATCTTTGTGATTGCCAAACACCATTCCTTCTGTCTTAAAATTCTCCGTTTGTGCTTTTCCCTACAAAACAACACACAAAATAAAAAACTCTACAACATGTATACACAAAATATGAAAACATAAATTACAACAAATTGCATGGGTTGCCTCCCTGCAAGCGCTAAATTTTTCATCTTCAACCAGACGTGACTGAAATTCATCTGTTAAGGAGGTTTCAATGTCGTTTTGGATGTCCGATTAAAGAAAATCACGTGAGCATTGCTTTTGAAGGGTCTATTCCAACGGTAAAGTGGCAAAAATAATTTTGTCTTATTCAGTACTCGTGCCACCTTTTTGCTCCTTGTTGCTCCAGTGGTTCCTGCAAAGAAAGAAAGAAAATCAGGAGGTCTCGTATGGTGCTTGACTTGGAATGGGAGTTCCATTTTGTCAAGCTTCTGGGCGATATCTTTGATTTGTACTCCTCGATACATCGATGTTTCTCCTGAATGCTTTGGATCTTTAATAAGGTCAGACATTTGCTCCTCAATTTGCTCTGCTTCTTGTTCCACCTTTTTCTTCACAGATGTATTGTAAAAGTTTTGTATTCAGCTCTTCATCTGTCATCTGTGAGATACATGCTTCAAAATTATCAACCTGAGGATGCAAAGATGTTTTTGACATTAGGTTTTCATCCTCTGATACGATTGGAATGGATGGTTCAGATAGATCTTCTTCAAACATAAAGGTAAAGCATGCTCCAAGATCTTCATTTTGAGGATTGAAAGTTTGATCCTCCGTTGTTGGTGCAGTTGGTACAAATAGATCAGCTTCATCCTCGTCAGAATCTGAATAATAAAAGTCAAATTGAGACTTTGCCGGTTCGGGCTCCTGAACTGATACCTCTGGTTGTTGATACTGCTCAGCCTCCTCCTCTGTTGAAGTGTCATTGTGAAATGATTGGTACTCGAAGGCTTCATCAATGTCATCAGAAACTGGTTCTTGAGGTATGTAGTTTTGGTTTTCTATGAATTGTCTCATTTGATCTGTCATCCTCTGAATGAATTCTGATTGTCTCTGAATACTTTCAAATTGATTCTGGCTTGTTTCAAGCATTGTATCCAACTTTTCTTTTCGTTTCTTGAATATATCTTCGAGCATGTTTGGCAACTGATCTTCCTCTGATGGTTCTGGTTGTTGATGAAGATCATAGGTAGATGGTGGATAAGATGGAAAATGTGGTTCTGTGAAATGTGATGGCTCATCATACCATGAAGGATCTTGATAGCTCTGCCACCCTAGATGGTAGTTGTATTCGCAATAATCTCTAGGGTGGTTACCATTACATATGTCACATCTCCCCATTGTGTTATGTTGAGCAAATGTGGTATTGCTTGGTTCTGGCATCCAATGATAATTGTTGGGGTGGACAACAGGCCTCAGAAAACCGGACTGTTGCTCCCAGATTTGGGGTGTATCTTCTAGTAAAGCTCGTGATCTCTCAATCTCCCAATAATGTTCCATTTTTCAATCACCTGAAAACAAAAGAAATAGATAAAAATTAAAGATAAAAATAAAGAAAATTAGATATAAGTAAATTAGATAGCTTCAAAATTAATAACTCAAGAAAAATAAGTCCCCGGCAACGGCGCCAAAAACTTGACCGGCGTAAACACACACGTATAACGCAAGCGCACGTATTGGTCAAGTAGTATAAAAATATCGATCCCACGAGGACTTAATTCCTACTATTGTTATTAATTGTTGAATCTATTTATTTACAAATATCTAATTAAATGGAGAAGAGAATGATTGTTTGATTGATTTGGATGATTGTAGATTTGCTAAATAAATAAATAAAAAGACAAAAGAAAATACTAAGGAAAATAACAAAAAACACAAAGATCTAGGGTTGTGAATCATTATAATATCTTTTAAAAGATGAAGTGATTATTTTATGTTCGTATAATAAATCAGTTTACTAAACTGGAACACTAAATTATGCAAAAGCCTCTATCGATGGTCAGACGCAAATACCCAGTTTAACCCAATTGAACCATATGTCTATGTCAACTAAATTATCTGGATTCATTAAGTTTGAGTTCCAATTATGGATACCCCCACCCGACAGGTATATGTCTATCATGTAAGGAAATCTATTAAATGGTTATCTATCCTCAAAGAAGATCGTGGGCTATTAAGTCTAAGGCTGAAACCTAAAATCCCTATGTCTAGTTCATTTTAGATTTACCACATCAATCTTATTGGTGATCAGACAACAAGAAGCATTAAGCTTAAGACTTAATAAGTAAACATTTAAATTACCCAAACTATAAAATAACCCCTTATAAACCGGTGATATTAGAATTCATCACAACCCCAGATAACTAACACATAACTAGGGCTAATAAAAACTTAAAAGTAAAAGACATAAAGTAAAAATACTGAAAAGTAAAAGACATAAAGTAAAAGCTGAAAAGTAAAATACTGAAAATTAAATGCTAAAAAGTAATTGCTGAAAGTAAATTACTGAAAAGTAAATGCTAAAAAGTAAATGCTGAAAGTAAATTGCTGAAAGTAAATTGCTGAATAGTAAATAAAGTAAAAGTACAATAAAAGAAATTGTTGAGGTAAAACGATCCACTTTTATTAGTTCTATTTTAGATATCTCCCTTAATATAATATATTAACTTTGCATGATAATTACCAACCAGCCATATAGGCGGTATCCAGATTAAGTCAAATTAATAATTAATTACCAACCGGCCAATCAGGCGGTATCCAGTTTAGTCAGGTTAAAACCAATTTAAATAATTACCAACCGACCAATATGGCGTTATCCTCGTTAAGTCAGGTTTTAACTAGTTTATATATTATAATTTAGGGAGATTAAACTAAATATTAGTAATAAAAGTTTTACCTTTTTCCCCATCAAAGGGGAGTTACCTCCTCATTACTGAAAAGTAAGAACTGAAAATTAAAGAAATAAAAGTTATGTGCGTAAAAGTAAATTGCGGAAAGTAAAAACTGAAAAGTAAAGAAAAGAAAGTGCGAAAGCTGAAATTAATTTCTAAAAGCTATAAATAAACAAACAAGATACAATCTTCTTAGTATTCTTAAGGAATTCCTTAGAAGAAAGTATGAATTTTACAAATGAAATGGCTTGGTATTTATAGGCAAAATTTTGCCTCCATCAAATCATCCACCAAATCAATTATTAATTGCTCCACTAATTGCTCCACCAAATCTATTATTAATTTCTCCACTAATCGTTTATCATGTTTGGCGATGATTTGATAATTTTTATTATTTATTTATTAATTTATTTTTTGCTTTGAAAATGATTGAAAGTGATTTTAATAATTACACACAACACACTTCTAGATGGTTCATAAATTTATGGCATGAAATCTTCAGAATTAAAAATTATTTAGTCTTTCAAAGCTGTAGATCTTTGAGTCTTCTTTAATCTGGGACTTGAATCAGCTCAATCCGATATCGGAGTAAAAAGTTATGCCCAAAATACGACAGATGCACAAAATTGGAATTTCCAAAATTGCACTTCGTTAAAACGCCCTTTCAAGTTTCCAATCTCCAAAATTAATATGTCAAGTCAAAATTTTGCCCTTATTTGACCCAAAGTTCGTCCTAAATGATTTCATTGTGTCCCAATATTATTTTATCTGCAAAATAAATTAAAACATATCAAAACGTTCATCAAAGCTGAGAAACTAAACAAAATATTAAGTAAAATGGGCGGTAAATATTGATATATTTTTCGCTCATCAGTCGCAACGTGTAAAATTACGAAAATGCCCTTTTGTCCGTTTTCACTGTTTTGGCCCCAAATCACCTCCAGAATGTCCTGAAACTTTATTTATCTACAAAATAGCACAAAACATATCAAAATATTCACAAAACTCAAGAAATTATACAAAATATTAAGTTAAATGAGTGGGAAATAGTGATATAATTACCACTCATCACACCCCCAAACCTAACTTTTTTCTAGTCCTCGAGCAAAACATAAAATAAAATAACATAAACATCTTTAAAATAAAATTTAACTAAGCCACTTCGTAGGGATCACGGTTGCATTTAGCGTATGCAACAAGCATTTAAACCCCTAGGTGTCCCTAGTGGACGAGTTGTAGTCTCGTGAGGGTTTACAGCAATGATACCCACAAACATTTTACAAAAGTAAAAAGGTAGTGAAACTAATGCACACAAAAGCAAAAAACAAGCGCAAAAAGAATAAAGAAGTTAGTGACTAATCAGGTGAAACTTCTACTCCAAGTTACTAGTTGTTTTCTTTCTTTCTAAATTACTGAATAAGTAAATTCTCCCATTATATTTACCATTCTCCGTATACACAGCCAAAAAAATATTAAACAACTCATTTTTGCCCACAACAGTCACAAGTGCAGTTGATAAGAGAGTAATATTTTTGTCCTAAAGTTTTATCAGAATTCACACATTTTTGCAGCAATGGAATAAATTTTCTGATTTTTCAGATTTTTTCTTTGATTTTTGATTTTTGATTTCTTTATATACAATATCTTCTATCTATGTAGCGAGTGTTGGTCGGTGGCTCCCAAACCAGTTGGCTTTAGGGACCAGGTGTTAAGACACCCCTACAGACTTAATTACACAGACTTCAGATATATATATTTTTGCAGCATCTTTGATCCATGTAGCAAGCTTTGGGCCAGTTACTCCCAAACCAGTTGGTTTTAGGGCACTAAGTGTTAAAAAACCCATACGGACTTAATAACTCGGATCTCATAATTTTTTTTTTTTACTCCATCACTTTTTGAGATGCTTCCTCCAATTAAAATAGAGCACTGAATATTACAAACTTTTCAATTTCAACTTATGTCCGTATGTTACCATGCATGTTGATAATACCTGCTAACTGAGCATATGAAGATTCATTTTAGTCAGTATTATGGAGAATTCACAAATTAAATAATTCAAAAGGAAATAAACAATAATTAACTTGTTCCGAATTAGGTTTGAGATATGTCTCAGGAGTGGAAACACCTTACTCAGCTATCTCTTACGAATTTCACCTTTTTAGTCAAAATAAAAACACAAAAAAATGCAAATTATTTTTGTAATTTTTGAAAAATTTTCAATTTTTTTGTATTTTTCGAAAAGTTTTGGACTAAAAATAAAAACAACACACAACTAAAAACAAGATACTGATCAACTAATTCCCTCCCCCAAACCTAAATGAGATATTGTCCCCAATGTCTTAAACAGTAGAAGAAGAGTTTTAAGATATTACCTGGATAACTGAAATTCTACACGAAAAGTAAAGGTTAAGATCCAGATTAATATGACGCCTCTTACCACGATCGTCCTCAGACCAATTTATCTTGAAAGGATATGGGTCAATTTTGTGTTCATAGGCTAAGATTTGGTCAATTAGATCCGGAGCAGTTCTGGCAGTAGTAAATATTAGTTTTTTTAAAGGTTTTGACACGAACCCTTTCTCCGAGCATCATCAAGAAACACACAAAGAAAATCATAAAATCCTTCAACATTGTACAGTCCAAGCGATTTCTGGTGTAGGTTCAGGTTCGCCCAATATTGTTGGTAAATTCTAATGTCCCAAGATCAAATCAAGACATGAAATTATGTGTGAACACATCAACGGAGGTAGCGGAATACTCACATTGATCGGTAGAGTCGATTTGGAGACGATTCAAGCCCAAAAACGCACTGCCATGTAAGCCTACTGCATGCAGTCCACTGCCTACAAAAACAGAAAATTAAGTGAAGAAACGGAGCTCCTAGCTTCGTCGGATGGATCCCGTCTCATGGTCGAACCTCCCTACCACCTTCGCAAGACTTGTAAGTGTGCTAGCACTTGATTTCTCACCATGAGAAACCACTCTTGCTTCCCTTTAGCTCACGCCCAACTGGTTCAAAACCAGTGAAGAATGGCCACCATTGCCGTGAGAGGGAGAGAGAATTGAGAGAGAGAGAGATGAAGAAGTTGTGTTATCTAATTAAAATGATTTACCAAAAATCAATTTATATTTATGCCATAATTTATTAAATTAATAATAAAATTATGACACATAACATGCAATGGCTTAGAGTATAAAACACTCAATTTCCATGCAATAACATTGAGTGCATTGTACACAATCTACATGCAATGACATTGAGTACAATGTACACAATCTACATGCAAAGCATTAGAATGACATGTGTCATGTGGGCCCCACACGTTTCCAAATGAAAGTGGGCCCACGTGCACTCACGCGTTCGGGTTCGATATTTCCGAAATACCGAGCTTACGTCGCGACGTTAATTCAATCGAATTTAAATAAATAATCGCCCCGGCGAAATTATTATTTACGTCGCTAACGAATTAATTCTCAATTAACTCGTTTGCCCGAATTAAAATCTAATTTTAATTCCGCGTCGAAATCCAATTTCGTCTAATATATCGAATATATTAATACATCGATTAATTCCGAATTAATCGTTCTCTCTCTTTAGACGATATTTTATCCCGGATAAAACATCTCCGTTATTAATCCTAGATTAATTTTCTCTCTCTTCTATTATAATCCCAGATTATTCAAGAGTGCAAGTTGTGCGTCATCGGTGGATTATCGGGAAGCGACCCATGAGATCCCCGGATAAGTTGGCAGTAAATACGGTCGTCGGAGTGCCCGAATCACGTACGTACCAAGTACTACGTTCTACCGATTTACGAGACAAGGTCGACTCCTAGCAAAGCACCAAGTCTTCCCAAGTTCTCCGGACATATTCATCAAAGAATATCTAGATCTGTATCAAGCGTAGTATACAATTGTATTGTGTATATCGGCCCAGTATCGGATAATCACGTGTGCTAGGGCTGGGGCTGGATAAGTGTCTGCCCCGTCCGAAACACATATCGGATGTCTGGTAACTAGTCTCTATAATCGGATATTCATGACCTGGTCATAATATCACGATTGGATGCGCATCACTTTAAGAGCACTAATACCGTATCCTGCGTGACATCATCTCCATTATGACTGGAGTGACACTTCCGTCTTGACATCACATCCAATACACTACGATTCTCTGATAAACCCAGAATAGGTGAACACAGAACCAGTTAAGATCCCCCACCACCAAAACTAAAGTTTACCGATTGTCGTAAGTATTAGCGATGTAAGTCTCAGGTTAAGACTATACACACCTACCTTGATTTCGGCCTCCCATAGACACCTAGTCATAATACCAATGGGATTCCGAAGGGTCTATCCAGAGCGAAGCTGTTTCCCGTACCATCGGTGAAACACGACCTCCTATCGCACTTGCACAAGTATCCAATACTTATATATATGAGAACTATGCCGTTGTGCCCTCACAACGCGCACAAGTGCAATACTAGTCTATTCCGCATTATCGATGTCCAGTCTCGATAATACTACGACTAGGGATATTTAATGATTAAACCTTTGGGGACTGATACTGTCTCATATCATTCTCAGTCCAGGAACTAATCATAGGGACCTCTCTTCATTTATATATCTATGGTGATCTAATCACAAACGATGAGAGTGCAATTTCCTTATTACATAGTTAATTTGCTACAACAACACAATGATCTGTGCAAATAGTGACGCTATGGGTCATATTATCCAACAATCTCCCACTTGGCACGTAGCGAGTCACTCAAGTGTCCTACACTCGAACTATGTACAATTCGCTCAAATTGCTGAGGAAAGTTTTTCGTCAGCGGATTTGCTTAATTATCGTCTGACGCGATTTACACGATCATCACATCGCCACGATGTATGATCCGAACGAATCAGATGATACAGAAGTATATATCTGGATCGTCGATGAGACCTTTAATTCCTTAGCCTATGCTGACGCCTAGCTCAGCTGCTAACAGAACTTTATCTAATCTTATTAGATTTATTTTCTACCCAGATGGTCTTCTATTGCTGCCTCAGCTGCAGCAATGATCCGCATTTGTTGTTTATTCGGCAACAGTTATCTTGCTAGGAAGATTTCCAGCTCACTGTCCTGTTATTCAAACTTTATAGTACCGCAGTATTTACCGGTTTGGAAACTTGCAGCAGTGATCCCAGTCACTTCAAGTTCTCCATCTCCATAGTTTAAGACAACATCTTTAGTTCTCTCAGATACTAACAGATGTTCTTTAATCTTCAATCCAGTGACTGTCACTTGGATTGACCCGATTGTGACTCCATATGCTCGAAGCGTATGAGACACCAATACAAGTACATTTTAAATGTACAATTTCCCAGAGAGTGTTAACAACTCCAAATCTATCCCAGTAGATCTTTATTCCTTGAATAAAGGTTGTTACTCCCCAGAATTCTACGGAGAATTTCTATTGAAAGAATATCTATGAAAGCCAAGCTTTCCAATTGCTTTATGGGAATTTCACTGTCAGTGCGCTCTCCCACTAACCTCCTTATATACACAAGAATTATTTCGTTTTGAGTCAAATCATAAACCATTATGATTATTTCAAAACAACAGTTCCAAGAACCTTATGCTTGCATCAATCCAAACATGGATCGAATAACCCGCAAACCTGGTTTGTCGGTTATACAAAATCGTCAGGATGTTGTAAGCATCCTCCAAAAGGTTTCCTTTTCAGGAAAGCGATTTTGATTTGTAACTGACATATTTCATCAATGAAATATACAGTTATCAACAAGCATCTTCAAAATGGATTTATCATGGCAACAGGTAAAAGGTTGAACCGTTATTAACATAATGTTGATAACGCTACCTTTCCGTCAAAACCTAAGGTTTGCACGTTGGTATGTTGCCTTCCATGTATGTCTTCCTTGAAGACGTTTAATGTACCATAGGCACAACGCCTTGTGGTACAACAACTAGTATCCAAACATAGTTGTTATACATGGAATCCATTTCGGACTCATGGCACTTTGCCATAACATGGAGTCGATACCTCGTATCACTTCCTCTAAACGTAGTCAGATGGTACACCACCATAAGATTGACATCTTTATGGGGTGAGATCAGAAACCCATACCCTAGGTTGTTTTCTGACTCTATCCGATCTACTAGTTTCTTGTGTATTTGAAGATTAATGGTATAGATTCATCATAGATGAACTGTTTGTGTTCCATTAAGGACTTCGTGCCTTGATCAGTATTACTCCGATTTTCATCGAGTATCACTATCCTCCCACTGACCACTGCATATCGGTATTCCTCTCAGGAAAACCGCATGGTGAGCAACAATTACATTGTTCTCATGTGGGATTTACAAGTACTATATTTAAGGTTTCCCTTAGGATAACTTATATTGGCACTTATCCAATTTGGGTCCTTAGTTTGGTATCATCCAAACGCTATGCCTCGCATACCCAAATTATCAGGAATGAGAAACCTCGTTTCTTTCCTGTTCATATCCTATATGATATCTGTCAAACAGATTTATATGGAACCTTATTCTAAATAAGTTTTGCACTGTTAATACATATCCTGTTGAAGGAAATAGTAGCTCAGAGCGACTCGTGATAAACCTTATTATGTCCAACAAAATTCGGTTTTTGGTTCGGACACACCGTTTAACTAACGTGTCTCGGGAGGAGTCCTCATACGAAAGAATACCGTACTCTTTCATTTACATATGAAACTTACTGCTCAAGTATTTTCCATTACGGTTTCACCGTGGCGGAATAATACTATAGCCGATCTGTTTGTCTACTTCGTGTCGAAACTCTAAAGTTTCCGATCTGTGTTCTTCAAAAGAAACACATAACCACAACGTGATGTCACATCCGTTAAGGTCACGAAATATTCATGTTCACATCTAGCCTAGCTAGATATGGGCCCACTTACTTCACCATGAATAGGGCTAACAGATCGGTGGCCCTTTTACTATTACCAAGTAAATAGCATTTTAGGTATTTTACCTAATAAACTAGATTCGCAGACCTTATTTGAATAGTCAAATCAGTCCTAGTACCCACTCTACAAAAGTGTGGATATACGAGTCTTGTTAATAAACTAGATTCGTAGACCTTATTTGAATAGTCAAATCAGTCCTAGTACCCACTCTTCAAAAGTGTGGATATACGAGTCTTGTTTAATGTGTCCCAGACAACAATGCCACAAATAAGTCTCCATTGATCAAATCAATTTGAGCTATTTATTTGTCATTTTATATGTTTGAGATTTTATTTATATTCAAAATATAAATTCTGTATTTATCTCAGTATCATCTTTATATATTGAAACACTTTAGTGTTCTAGAATATAAAGGTTTTATCCGCAATGGATTAAACACTGATATAGAGATAATGACTCTATATAAACTAGTTACATTATGACAGTTCCTAATTTAAATACATACCCAAAGGGTAGTTTCTAAACTTAGGTATCTACGGTCGAAACAGCGACTTTCGTCCCGTTTCCGATTCGCAGAGAAATCTCGGCTTGAAGCCAGTATCCAGCTCACAGCGGATTCTGAACGTCAATACATATATTTTATGTACCACACTAAGTATTTAAAATCCAATTTTAATACTAGTAGTGAACATAACTTTGACAAATATTTTAAAGTTAGAGCCTCGCCCTTTCTTTAATTCCTTCGTGTCTTCCATATCCTAATGGTAGTCACTTTGGGATATGTCAATTACCTTTTCAATATTTCACAAACCTTGGGCAAGCCTTGGGTTTAGAATATCGAAACGATGTGCACCTTGTGCTACATGCCCAATTGCAAACTTTGACTTTTCTCCACTAGAATAGTCAATTAATTCTCCAAGAATTATTAATTGCAATTTTAATACTTTTAAATCTAAAGATAGATTTATTGTAAGTATATTAATTAAGCACTAAAGTCATCATCACATAAATCTTCCAAAGACTTTATGCTCTACTATTTGCTTAATTATGGGCTTAGTAATAATAAGTTATTTTATCAAATAAATTAACCTATTATTAATTCCCAATTGAAAATTAAATCATTTAAAACATTTAATCCAATGATATTATATATTTTAAATATTCAACCTTTCAATTCTTTACTTGATTTTAATAGTCCAACTATTTAATCAAATTATTAAGGTACTATTTATTATAATGATTACAATAATCCAATTATTTAATCAACTATAATTTTAATATTGATTACTATAATCCCATTATAAAATCAACTATCATTTAATTCAATTATATTGATTACTATAATCCAATTACAAAATCAACTATATATTGAATGAGTTTGTATATAGTCCAACTATATATATTATTAAAACAACATAAAATATTAGTCAACTAATACTTTTGATTAATATGACGAGTAAAATATAAATGAGCGTGTTTAGCGAGTATTCGAACGAATGTTGCAAATTCAATACTTGCCTCCCACTATTTTTCGTCGAGCCTCTAACCCTCTGTCGAGTACTCGGGAAACCGTGTTTCCTAGTGGGCTAGGATCCCGTTAAAATCACACAATCTTGACTTTGGCCAACAAATTGTATGATAATTAACTAGGTAGATCTCTAAGATCAATTGGATCTCATCCAATTCCTAGATCCGGTTAGGTGGACATCCAAGTCCTAAACATATCTTATATGCTATATATCCAATATATATACCCTAACCTTTTCCTCTGAATCAACTAGGCCTTGGCTTTGGCACAACAAACCTGATGATCCCAGTCAAGCGCGGACCCATTGACCATGGAGCTTCGTAATCAATGTCAATGGACAAGAAGTGGTCTTGACTTTGGCCAACAAACCACAACTTGGACACGACACCGATATAGAACAAAGCCTCGTGATTAAAACACATCTTTGATGGACAAGGGCTTGACTTTGGCCAAAAACCCCTGCCAATCTCGGATCTTGAGTAAGAATCACTCAATGGAAGGAAAAACGCATGATATTTAATGAGGGTTTTTCGCGTGCAAATTGGCTACCAATTTAATTATCTTTGTTAAGGTCTCATCATCATACACCCTTAAACATGCATTCTAAATACATAATAAAGCGAGTATGAAAATAAATAATAATGATATGCGGATGGATACTTAACACATTGATCCTAGATCAAATCTCTCCCTTTCTCACTCAAGCTAGCACTTGTACTACTTCTACCCGTTACACTACACTTCTAAAGAAACCTCATATACATAGAGGGGAATAGGTGAGAAGAGAATACAAAGAGAAAGAAGGTGATAAGGCTGGACACGCAGGTCCAATTTAATAAATCGAATTTATTACAACAATTTCTAAAATTGCCCACCCGACTAATATCCATCCGATATACATTATTCATTCAACACAACCACGTATTCACACACATAAGCATGCTATCAATCAATCTAATCAAATTAATTAATCTGATAATTAAGTGATCATCCAATGTTCAAACAACGATTTGATTTTGTTTGAGTCAAACTCGTTTTTGCGAATAAGTACTCAAAGTACGAATTCATGAATTAAATTAAACTACATCATTAAATCTAATTTAACATGTATTTAATACTAATTCATTATTCAATTCCAAATTAAATATTACACTTTTATTCAATAAACCTTTTCGATTTAAATTCCAAATCTAATCGTAACGCGTCTCAAAGACCGATTAACGTCCAACGTCAATTCAATTAAAGTCCAATGGGCTTTTGATTGATTTCTTAAGGCGTGGACTTTTGGTCAACTCGGGTCAAACCGATAACCAAAGTCCAATCCGGGATTTACCCCATAAGCCCATAAATCAATCTTGGCCCATTAGGCCCAATTGAACATTAAAGGTTCATTAGTCGCAATTGGGCTTTATGGTTAAGGTTTTGGGCCCAATTGGATCCAATCCACTTGGCCTAAACCAAACTTGATAAATCAAGCCCAATAGCCCCAAATACAACAATTCAAGCCCAAATCCAATTTAAGCCTAAATAATTAAATACACTAATCCAATTACGCAATTTAATTACCTAAAGTGCATTATATGATTAATCAACTAAATCAACATTTTTAAAACACCAAATTAGTCTTATTAATCATATTCAATTCATTATCACATGTCAAACACACATAATGAAAAATCAAACCATTTACATGCTTCTAAGCTCTCGGCCAAGGAAGGTTATTTTGTCCGATTTGAATTCAATCCGATTAATTACACAATCGACAACGTATTAACTTCCCGAATGATTTCATACACATCCAATGTTCATAAAATCAAAACATACCAAGACATTCAAGGGCATATCACATTCGGCCAACACATAGATTTTAGGGTTTATGTTCAATTCAAAATCTAATCCAATTCGATTCAAATTAACATCATCATTTACATTATAACTCATCCAATGAATTAAAATGAAAAAATTCCAAGAACCCAAAATTCATTATACATTCGGCCAACATGATATTTTGGGGAAAATATTCCAAATCAATTTTCAACAAATTGGTCCAACCAAAATGAAATAAATCATGTTATAAGCATACTCAAACAAGCAATTTATTCAAATCATGCTCAACAAACATTTACCCAAATTTTAAACCCTACAAATTTCATGCTTGCAACATTAGCTCTTGATGCCATTGTTGGTAAATTCTAAGGTCCCAAGATCAAATCAAGACATGAAATTATGTGTGAACACATCAACGGAGGTAGCGGAATACTCACATTGATCGGTAGAGTCGATTTGGAGACGATTCAAGCCCAAAAACGCACTGCCATGTAAGCCTACTGCATGCAGTCCACTGCCTACAAAAACAGAAAATTAAGTGAAGAAACGGAGCTCCTAGCTTCGTCGGATGGATCCCGTCTCATGGTCGAACCTCCCTACCACCTTCGCAAGACTTGTAAGTGTGCTAGCACTTGATTTCTCACCATGAGAAACCACTCTTGCTTCCCTTTAGCTCACGCCCAAACTGGTTCAAAACCAGTGAAGAATGGCCACCATTGCGTGAGAGGAAGAGAGAATTTGAGAGAGAAGAAGTTGTGTTATGTTAATTAAAATGATTTACCAAAAATCAATTTATATTATGCCATAATTTATTAAATTAATAATAAAATTATGACACATAACATGCAATGGCTTAGAGTATAAAACACTCAATTTCCATGCAATAACATTGAGTGCATTGTACACAATCTACATGCAATGACATTGAGTACAATGTACACAATCTACATGCAAAGCATTAGAATGACATGTGTCATGTGGGCCCCACACGTTTCCAAATGAAAGTGGGCCCACGTGCACTCACGCGTTCGGGTTCGATATTTCCGAAATACCGAGCTTACGTCGCGACGTTAATTCAATCGAATTTAAATAAATAATCGCGCCCGGCGAAATTATTATTTACGTCGCTAACGAATTAATTCTCAATTAACTCGTTTGCCCGAATTAAAATCTAATTTTAATTCCGCGTCGAAATCTAATTTCGTCTAATATATCGAATATATTAATACATCGATTAATTCCGAATTAATCGTTCTCTCTCTTTAGACGATATTTTATCCCGGATAAAACATCTCCGTTATTAATCCTAGATTAATTTTCTCTCTTCTATTATAATCCCAGATTATTCAAGAGTGCAAGTTGTGCGTCATCGGTGGATTATCGGGAAGCGACCATGAGATCCCCGGATAAGTTGGCAGTAAATACGGTCGTCGGAGTGCCCGAATCACGTACGTACCAAGTACTACGTTCTACCGATTTACGAGACAAGGTCGACTCCTAGCAAAGCACCAAGTCTTCCCAAGTTCTCCGGACATATTCATCAAAGAATATCTAGATCTGTATCAAGCGGTAGTATACAATTGTATTGTGTATATCGGCCCAGTATCGGATAATCACGTGCTAGGGCTGGGGCTGGATAAGTGTCTGCCCCGTCCGAAACACATATCGGATGTCTGGTAACTAGTCTCTATAATCGGATATTCATGACCTGGTCATAATATCACGATTGGATGCGCATCACTTTAAGAGCACTAATACCGTATCCTGCGTGACATCATCTCCATTATGACTGGAGTGACACTTCCGTCTTGACATCACATCCAATACACTACGATTCCTGATAAACCCAGAAGAGGTGAACACAGAACCAGTTAAGATCCCCCACCACCACAAACTAAAGTTTACCGATTGTCGTAAGTATTAGCGATGTAAGTCTCAGGTTAAGACTATACACACCTACCTTGATTTCGGCCTCCCATAGACACCTAGTCATAATACCAATGGGATTCCGAAGGGTCTATCCAGAGCGAAGCTGTTTCCCGTACCATCGTGGTGAAACACGACCTCCTATCGCACTTGCACAAGTATCCAATACTTTATATATGAGAACTATGCCGTTGTGCCCTCACAACGCGCACAAGTGCAATACTAGTCTATTCCGCATTATCGATGTCCAGTCTCGATAATACTACGACTAGGGATATTTAATGATTAACCTTTGGGGACTGATACTGTCTCATATCATTCTCAGTCCAGGAACTAATCATAGGGACCTCTCTTCATTTATATATCTATGGTGATCTAATCACAAACGATGAGAGTGCAATTTCCTTATTACATAGTTAATTTGCTACAACAACACAATGATCTGTGCAAATAGTGACGCTATGGGTCATATTATCCAACAAATATAACACTGTAAAAATTTCCTCCAATGTACCCAAGCCACCTAGCAAAGCAATAAAAGCATCAGTACGGTTAATCATTTCTACCAGTCGTTTAGACATACCTGGCACAATTAGCTCTTCTTCGTTTGATGGTGCAACAAGATTTGCCTCCGCCAAGGGTTTTGGGATGATTCCCAAAACGTGACTGCCTCCCTCATGTACAGCTTTTGAAACGATCCCCATAAGTCCAAGATTGCCTCCGCCATATACTAAGTTCATATTCCTTGCAGCTAAGACTCGACCCAATTCCTGTGTTGCCTATACGTATTGTGGTTTAACACCAACACTAGTACCGCAAAACACACAGATATTTTCAACTCGTCTTCTTGAAGTGGCTTCCATGTTTTACTCTGGATGTCTTCAAAAGTGCAAAGATGAGTTGAATTTATAACACCTGAAAAAAGGTGAGTAAAATAATAGCACTAGTACCTGCCAAATGACAATTATTAGTTAAACAGTAAAATAAATCGTGATAGTAAAAAATGTATGGATCCTTTCAGAGAATATAAAAGAAAACAACAAAACAAATTACAATTATTAGGAAAAAGGCAAAGAGATATAATATGTACAAGAAAAGTAGCGGCTTGATTGACGTCTATGCGTCAAGGACAAGCTTCCCATCCAATTTTTTTATAAATTGGCAAACAGGGTCTTTTTGAGTCAGATTTCCGACTGGGATGTGTCTCAAGAGTTTTAAATATATCATCCAATGACTCCTTACTCAAGCCATCCATAATGAAATTAATCTTATCTTCGTGGTTATCAGACACCATGCCTAAAGAACGACAACGAGTATCACAAAACATACGAGCACATTTATAACAACACACATTCTTTTGGCTCTTCTCTTTTTAGCATAGGTGCTCCTTCCTAAACCAGACAGATGTGAAATAAAAGAGTCAGAAGACTCACCTGCCAATCGGACCCGTGCTTCAATAATCCAATGAATGTCAGTAGGATACCTTTGATGATCAGTAGTCTCATCCGTTCCAAACGAGCTTTGTAAACTTTCATCAGAGATTTTTGAGGGAGAGAAGGAAATTGCTTGTGAAGATTTGTGAGAACTTCTTCCATCCTGAAATGACTTAACCTGAAAAAATTAAACACACAAAAATAAAACACACCAGATCACAATATATACACAAATTGCATGGGTTGCCTCCCTACTAGCGCTAAGTTTAAAGTCGTCAACTAGACGTGGCTTCTCGAACGTTAGGCTGGATCTGAAAGTGTGACACTTTCTTTTTGTCGCTCAAATGATTCTCCCCAGTAGTGCTTAACACGTTTGTTTTTAACCTTGAAAGTTTTGTTGGAGTCAGGATCATGTATCTTAACGGCTCTGTCTAGTAAAACCTTGGTGATCACAAATGGACCTGACCACCGTGATTTTGGCTTCCATGGGAAGAATTTCACCCTTGATTTATTTAACAGTACCTTCTACCCTAGTTCCAGTTGTATGCGCACGAACTTCTCATCCTGTCTCTTCTTGGCCTTTTCTTTGTACAATTTGGCATCCTCAAAAGGCTGATTGTGAAATTCCTCCAATTTGTTGAGCTAGTGGAAATTTTTCTCTTCTGTTGGTTGTAGTGCAAGAATTGGCTTTTTTAGTGCAAAAGACGCTTTATCTTCAGGCTCCACAGGCAATTGACATGTTTTAAGTTTGTTAGTAGAACTTTGCATTGCATTGGAGTTCTGAATGGTACTGTGTATCACATCAAGTCTGAAACATTCCACCTTCTTTTCATCATCTGGGAAATTCATGGCCTTGAAAACATTGAATGTTACCTCTTGGTCCTGTACCCTCATGGTTAATTCTCCTTTTTGTACATCAATAATGGTTCGACCTGTAGCCAAGAACGGTCTCCCGAGGATGATTGGCACGTCTGCGTCTTCCTCCATATCAAGGACAATAAAATCTGCTGGGAAAATGAATTTGTCAACCTTCACCAGCACATCCTCAACTACGCCTCTCGGAAATACGAGCGTTTTATCAGCAAGTTATAGAGAGACTGAGGTGGGCATTATTTCTCTAATCTGTAGTTTCCTGAAAATAGAAAAAGGCATCAAGTTAACACTAGCACCTAAATCACATAAAGCCTTTACCAAATTCATGTTCTCCTATGGTGCAAGGAACAGTGAAACTGCCAGGATCTTTCAATTTTGGAGGAAGTTTCCTCTGAATGATAGCACTACATTCTTCTGATAATGCTACTGTCTCGTAATCTCCCAATCTCCGCTTTCATGAATTTGGCATAGCTGGGCATTTGTTCCAACGCTTCTGTAAATGGAATATTGATATGTAGCTTTTTGAACACCTCCAAGAATCGAGCAAATTGCTTGTCCAATTTTTTTTTCTGAAGACGCTGAGGAAAATATGGAGGTTGAGTGATCTGTTCTTTTTCCTTTGCTTCTTTTTCCTCCATCTGTTGCTTTGTTTCTTTTGGAACTTCCTCAGCAGTTGTTTTGGCTCCAACATCTTTGTTGATTTCAGTACCGCTTTTTAACATGATGGCATGACACTGCTCATTCCCTTTGTTCCTTGAATTTGGTTCAGTGTTGTTAGGAAGGTTACCTGGCGGTCTGTAACTCTGAGCATTGGCCAGTTGTCAAATTTGATTCTCCAGTGCTTTAATAGAAGCAGATTGACTTTGAATTAATACTGCTTGGGATTGAAACATAGCATCATATCTTGCTGCTTGAGAGTCGTGTTTTGCTTCTATCTTTTTCAAATGGATCAACACTTCTGTTATTCCTGATTCATTTGCCTACTCCTGGCCTTTGTTCTGTTATTGGAATCCGGATGGTGGGTTGTTCATTTGTTTCTCTATGTGCAATTGGGATGATTTCTCCACCATAGGTTGTAGGTGTTCGAATATGGATTGTTCCACTATCTGTTGAAATTGTTGACATAATTCACGGTTTCTTTATGTTGGTTGAAAGATTCTGACTCAGGTGCTCCTCCAAATGGTGAACTTGTGGATCCACCATTAACCTTCATGTTAAGAGTTTCCAGATTTTTGCAAATCTGATCCAGCTTGGAATTCAGTGCTGTGTTGGCTCCAACTTCATAAATTCCTGCAATTCTTTGGATCATGCTCCTTTCTGTTGGCCATAAAAAATTATTGTTGGCCATTTCTTCAATTAAGTCCCAGGCCTGATCTTCTCATTTTGCCATCAAAGCTCCTCCAGCAGCAGCATCAATTGTGGTTCTCATTATTCCAGAAAGTCCATTGTAGAAGGTTTGGACTTGTAGCCACTTTGCGATCTCATGATGAGGACATTTCCGGAGTAAATCTTTGAATCTTTCCCAAGCTTTGCAAAAGGATTCTGAATCTTGTTGCACAAAGGATGTGATGTCATTTCTCAACTTTGCAGTTCTGACTGGTGGAAAGTACTTTGCAAGGAATTTGTTGGCTAGAGTGTTCCAAGTTGTGATGGAACCTGCTGGTAGTGAATGTAGCCAAGCTTTAGCTATGTCCTTCAAGGAGTATGGAAAAACCTGCAGTCTCATTGCTTCTTCAGCTGCTCGGTTGTAATTGAAAGTACCACAAACATCCAGGAAGTTGCTGATGTGGGAATTAGGATCTTCAGTTGCATTTCCCCCAAACTGTACTGACTGCTGAATCATCTGGATGCATGTTTTGATGTCACACACATTTGCTGGTAAATGAGGAAGTATAATACATGAAATGAAGCCGCCGACCACCAGAATGGTTCTGTCTCGAATTTGTATCGATGGTGCAACTTCCAAAGGTTCAGGATCCATGTTAACTAAAGCTTCTTGGCATTCTCGCCTTTCCCTTCTCAACTGTCTGATGTTTCTTTCAATTTCTGGGTCAAGCGGTCGAAGTTTTCAAAAGTTTCTGGTTCGTCTCATGTAGTTTCTGAAAACCTGAAACACAAGAAAACAAAAACAATATGTAAAAGAAATTAGATACAAGTAACGTATCTAACCCCAAAACTAATATTGAAAGATAAATAAGTCCCCGGTAACGACGCCAAAAACTTGACCGGTGCTTACACACGCGTATAACGCAAGCGCACGTATCGTTCAAGTAGTATAAAAAGTATCGATCCCACGAGGACTTAATACCTAATCTATTAATTTTATGAGGTCAAATGATTACAAGTATCTAACAGGTTGATTGATTGATTTGAAATGGTGAAGATTTTAAATTTAAAAACAAGTAAATAAAATTGTTCGAAAGTAGGTTTAAGAAAATTCAATATTAAAAACTATCTAGGGTTTTGAATCTTTTTAATATCTTTAAAATGATGAAGTGGTTATTTCATGTTTGTGTAATAAATTGGTTTACTAACCTCGAACACTAAATTAAGCGAAAACCTCTGTCGATGGTCAGACGCAAATACCCAATTTAACCCAATTGAACCATATGTCTATGTCAACCAAATTATCTGGATTCATTAAGTTTAAGTTCCAATTATGGCTACACCCGCCCGACAGGTATATGTCTATCCTGTAAGGAAATCTATTAAAGGGTTATCTATCCTCAAGGAAAATCGTGGGCTATTAAGTCTAAGGCTGAAACCTAAAATTCCTGTGTCAAGTTTATTTTAGATTTACCAGATAAATCTTATTAGTGGCCAAATAACTAGACGCATTAGACTTGACTTAATAAGTAAACCTTTAAATTACCCAAACTATAAAATAAACCCTTATAAACCAGTGATATTAGAATTCATCACAACCCCAGATAACTAACTTAGTTTCAATACATAACTAGGGCTAGTATACCAAGTATAGCGTATTGCGATCCAGTATCGGATGTCACATGCTAGGCTAGGGGTTGTGTAGGACACAGAAATCGGTGACGCTGTTCCAGGCTCGCGGCCCGGTTGGGAGTACGGAATAGCCCACAAGGGAACTAAACTGGAGAACTAAAACTGGAGTCGCCACCTGGTGTGAACCGGGAAAATGATTTAAGGCCGGACTCACCCCTCGCAAAGGAAGACCTCAAATCGTTGGGTTCGGAATGGTCCCTTACTTATGCCACTTGTAATGAAAGGATTTATGCAATAGTACAACCAAATCTCATGCAACATATGTTTCCAGATAATTTAAGTAACATGCAAGTTTGCACACCTATAATAGTAAATAAAAGAAATTAAGGCAAAATACATAATTCATGAACGTATCAAGCAATAAAGTGCAATAATGTAACTAATAACAACTATAAAGGCATTGATGATAAAAATGAGCACACAATCTCATGAGCATATCGAATAAATGCGAAAAATATAAAAAAACAATAACGGTAAAAGGCATAAATATTGAAGAGAGCTAACTAAACATATGATGGGGAAAGGAATGACTAGGGGAACAAACATGCATGAAACATGATAAAGGAATTTGTCCAGTGTGTGCATATTTGTGTAGCGTTTGATAACGCGTTCGAACGAGATGAGACCTGATGCATGATACAATAAAATGCATGCGCATTCGAATAGCGTTCGTAAACGCATTCGAACGGTAAACATAATGCAAGTGTTCAAGTAACGTTCTGAGGCATATTCGAACGGAAATAAGACAGAATGCATATGTTCATGTAGCATTCGTAAATGCGTTCGAACATAATGAGACAGAATGCATACGTTCATGTAGCGTTTGGAAATGTGTTCGAATGAGATTGCCAAAATGGCACCTGAAATGACACAAACACATATGTGGATAAACAAATACACAATGTAGGACCTCGTGTGCCCGATGGAACATATTTCACATTCAATCGGGTGCACCTCGTCCGGCGCGGCAAAATATCATGGAAAAGGTAGCCGTTATGCATTTCCCTCGAATATAGGACCTTTGATCCACTCTAGTTAGCCCATGCGCACAAGAATGCAATGCATGCGTAAATAAAGCAATGATATGCAAAGGGTAAATGACATAATAAAAGGCGCGGCAAAACATCGTGGTAAAGGTAGCCTTCTGGCATTTCCCTCGAATAGAGGACCTTTAATACACCCTAGTTAGCCCATGCGCATTATATTACAATGCATATAAAATAAAGACAACAATAATATAGGAACTCGTATGCTCGATTAAACATATCTCACATTCAATCAAACATACTCCGTCCGGCGCGGCAAGACGTCGTGGCAAAGGTAGCCCTTGGGCTTTTTATCCCTCAAAATGGAGGACCTTTAATCCAACTTGATTTGCCCATGCGCACTATATCATCATGCATAAATAAGTAACATGTAGAAAGTAATAGACTAAATCATGCTTAAAAAATAAATAACATACTAGCAACCCAATCATGCTCGAATACAAGGTTGGGTGAAACGAAATGTGTGAATCTCTCAAGTGGTATGTGGCATTGCATCCCGAGTGCAAACCACAATACCGTCCATTAGAATTCGGCTACAGAATTTACGTCCGGGTTTCCATCCGATATACCACAAGAGAGAACACATATTCCATTCATTCAAGGACCACAACATATATCAACAAACGACTCTCATGCGAGGGAATTCTAATAAACAACAAAAAAAGATGAGAATAAATAAGAAGGGTGCCATTAGGTCTAACCTCTTAGGTCGTCTCTCGAAAGTGCGTTACACGGCCGTCGGAAGGGTTGATGCTCCGTAACTCCTCCGGTTCACTGGTCCACTGCTCTCAATCACTGCTTCGCTATTTTGAGCTGTCGTTTCCTCTGTTTTGCTACTGTTTCCACTGTATTTTCTGGTCACAGTATTGGCTTACTGGTTTTTGGTAAATAAGAGACTGTTTTGCGGTATTTGGGCTGCTATTTGAGTGTGTATTTTTGGTGACTGCAGTACAGTTCATGGAGTTATTCTTAGGGATATGCAGTGCAGTTAATGTGAGGCTTATGGTGCGGCAATGTAAAGGTGTTTTGAGGGTTGTGTGATGCGGCAATGGATGGGTTATTTGGTGAGTGTTTCCGTGATGACGGAGTATAGTAGAAGGGAAAATTATTTGCTTGCTTCTTGTTTTTTTTTTGCTTGGGCGTGTATGTTAGGGGAAGCAAGAGTTGGGCTTGTGTCTTCTTTTATAGGCAAAGGCTAGGGTTCCTCTTGTGTGAATAGGAAAGGGAATCATGCAATCAATGGTGATATCTCCTAATTAGTATATCAAAAGGAAAATGTCTATTTAATTAGGGGCATGATTGGGCTTGATTGGGAAGATGATATATTTGATTTGTTTTATTTAGGTATGTGAATTATTTAGATTGGATTGTGATTTATTTAATTTAGGAAGGATATTATTTTAATTTGTGACATGTGTTTTAAATGTTTTAATTATTTTTGGGTGGGTTTATTGGGCTAATTGGGCTTGGGCGTGAGGCTAGCAATAAAACTAGAAGTACAAACACCGTTCGAACGCCGATTCGAATGATACACGAACGCCCGCAATCTGCTTGACGTTCGAACGTGTTCACAAACGCAGCATGACGAAAGCAGTGAACATATGAATTGAATCTGATGACATATTTATTCTGAATTTCCCCTTCCGACATTCATTTCCAGCGACTTCCGCAACCTAAATAGTAGTGCCTCCGTACGAGACTCATCATCGGGACTTATATGAAAAAATGCAGTGCCTACAGTCGCCCCCACTTTGATCGGACTTGTGCAGTGTGTGACACTGATAATCCTATCAAAGTTGTGTAATGCATTTTTACTTTCCTGGCTCGTCAGCTGCCACCTGACTTGCCTGCTGCTTCGAGCTGAGTTGACGATGCAGTGGACCTCGATCCTGGGATGCATCCAAATAACTGCAACCGATAATGGGGGTCACGACCCTAGGACGCATCCCAATAACGCTGATAATGTGGGTCACGACCTTGGGACGCATCCCCAAAACTGATGATGCAGGGGGCCAATGACCCTGGGACACATCCCGATAACTGCAACCGACAACGGGGGCCTCGACCCTGGGACGCTTCCCGATAACATTGACAATTTAGGTCACGACCCTAGGACGCATCCCCAAAATTGATGATGCAGGGGGCCAACGACCCTGGGACACATCCTAATACCGCTGACAATGTGGGTCACGACCCTGTGACGCATCCCCAAAACTACTGACGATGTGGGTCACGACCCTCAGACTCATCCCCAAAACAGCTGATGATATGGGTCACGACCCTGGGAATTATCCCCAAAACTGCTGACGATGTGGGTCACAACCTTGAGACTCATCCCTAAAACTGATACTGATATTGACATGGGCCTCACCCCCGGGATTCATCCCAAAACTGATACTAATACTGATGAGGGCCACGACCCTGAGATTCATCCCCAAAACTGCTGACGATATGGGTCACGACCCTGAGACTCAACCCCAAAACTGATATTGATAATGACGTGGGCCTCGCCCCCGGGTCTCATCCCAAAACTGATACTGATACTGATGTGTTGTTTCTTCTGGTTGGCTTGCATTTACCGCTTTCTTCTTTTCCACTTTGAAGCATGTGAATACAAAACAAAACAAAACACAAAAAAGAATGCAAATACGTTATGTGTATGCATGCATGCATGAATGAATTTCCTATTCTGTTGGGTTAGGTCTTCTGCTGGGTCTTCTATTTCTCAGGCAAAATATTGCTTCAATCTGTCCATGTTTATCGGCTCAGTGAACTCATTCCCCTCCAAATCTGACAGTCTCACTGCCCCATTTGCCTGCGGCCGGTAAGGTGACGACTTGTGATGTCCAATCCCATATCTCTGTAGCATTTCCTTCGTTTCCCCTTGAAACTGAACTCCGTTATCTGTCACTACATGATGCGGCATCACATATCGATATATGATGTTCCGAGCTATGAACTTCGCCATCTGCTTTGCTGTGACATTACGAAATGACTCGGCTTCCACCCATTTTGAGAAGTAGTCCACTGCCACTACTATGAAACGATGTCCATTCGATGCATTCGGTCGAATCTCCCCGATAATATCAATTCCCCATACTGAGAAAGGCCATGGCTCTGATAGTCCGTGTAACTCTGTGTGAGGCAGATTGTTCAAATTACCGTGTGTTTGACAATCATGACAATGTTTTACCAGCTTTGCACAGTCTGTCTCCATGGTTAACCAGTAGAAGCCTTGTCTTACAATCTTGCGAGACAAGTTCAACCCATTCATGTGCGGTCCATATACCCCCCGGCATGTACTTCTTCTATTTTCTTCTAAGCTTCTTCTTTTCTCAAACACTTCAGTTGAACGCCATTTGCATGTCTCTTGTAAAATTCTCCTTTCAAAACCACATACTGAGAAGCCAACTTCTGAATAGCTCTCCTGTCTTTTCTGCTTGCTTTTTCTAGGAGTTCTCTGAGTTCCAAGTATTGCTGAATATCATGGTACCAAGGTTTTCCGTCATCGACTTCCACTTCCAGAACTCTTTCTATCTCATAAACGGGTCTGCTTGATGTTGTCAGTACCAGTGGTTTCATCACTAACTTCTCGGGATTTTCTGAAGTCGCTGCAAGTGTAGCTAATGCGTCTGCCATATGATTCTTTTCTCGCGGCAAGTGCTGAAACTTACAATCGGGGATAGCCTGTGCCAATTTTCTGAGGTGAAAAAGGTAAGGTTTCAACCGTTCTTCCTTCAATTTCCATTCTCTCTGCATCTGTCGGACTACCAACATCGAATCTCCGTAGACCTCCACGCTCTCAGCCTTCAAGGCTATCAGTGCAGTCAACCCAAAAGCACATGCTTCATACTCAGCCATGTTGTTAGTTACTCCGAGCGTCAACCTCTTGGCCATAGGCAAGGTTTCTCCCTCGGGGGTCACTATCACGATCCCAATTCCGACTCCTTTGTAATTCACTGCGCTGTCGAAATACATCTTCCATCCTTGAACTGTTTTTGCTTGGATCTCTTCATCTGGGAATTCAAACTTGTACTGATCCCCTTCAATAGGTTGCAATGTCAGGAACTCTACTACGACTCGCCCTATGATTACTTTGGAGGTGAGATACTCAATGTCAAACTCTGTCAGCAACACTAACCATCTTCCCAACTTCCCACTAGCGAAGGCACTGAATGTAGATACTTTAAGGGATTTTCTTTGGCCACCACCTGGATCTTGTAAGACTGGAAGTAATGCCGTAGTTTTCTGGATGCCCATACCACTGCCAAACAGATCTTCTCTACCTCTTGATAACAGGCTTCGTACGGAAGCATCTTCTTACTGAGATAGTAGAGTGCATGCTCTACCCCTGTTTCATCTACCAGTACCATCATTGCCCCCAGTGCTTATGATTCTATGGCCAAATACAATATCAAGGGTCTGCCCAGTCTCGGAGGTTTCAATACATAAGGCTTTACCAAGTATTCTCTGATCTTGTCGAAGGCTGTTTGACATTGCTCAATCCATTTCACTGGCTGGTCTTTTCTCAGTAGTTTGAAGATAGACTGACATACTGACGTCAACTTGGCGATGAACCAACTGATATACTGAATTTTCTAGAGGAATGCTCTATCTTCCTTCTCAGTCTTCGGTGTAGGCATCTCTGGGATTGCTTTGATTTTCTCAGAGTCTACCTCTATTCCTCCATTCCCACTGTATGTCCCAGCACTTTCTTCCTGATGTACCCCCAAACACACATTTCTTGGGATTCAACCGCAAGTTGTATTTGTCAACTCTCTGAAGGAACTTCTCCAGTGCTTCTATATGCCCAATTCTTGTCTCTAATTTCACCATCATATCATCCACATAAACTTCAATCTCTTTGTGCATCAAGTCGTGGAATATTGTAGTGGCCATCCGCTGATAAGTAGCTCATGCATTCTTGAGCCCAAACGACATTACCTAGTAACAAAATGTGCCCCACTCGGTGACAGAGGCAGTCTTGTGCTTTTCTTCTTCAGCATGAGAACCTGATTGTATCCTAAAAACCCATCTGTAAATGAATACATGGTAGATAAAGCCGCACTGTCAACTAGCACATCTATATGAGGTAGAGGAAAATCATCTTTTGGACAAGCCTTGTTAAGATCTCTGTAATCCACACACACTCTGACCTTCCCATCTTTCTTCGCCACCAGCACAATTTTTGCCAACCACTCAGGATACTTCACCACTTCCAGGAACCCCACATCTATCTGTTTCTTGAATTCCTCTCTGACTTTCTCGGCCCATTCAGGTCTCATCTGTAGAAGTTTCTGTTTCACTGGCTTCATATTTGGATAAGTTAGTATTGTATGTTGGACGATGCTTCTGTCTACTCCAGCATGTCCTCATAGGACCAAGCAAACACTTTGGAATATTTGGCTAATGTTTCTTCTAATTTTTCCCGCTCCTCAGAGGTAACCTCACTTGCAATTAGATTTTCCCTGGGGCTCTCAGGTGTACCAATGTTAAATGCATTTGTTCTGGTTGAGCTGATATCAAATATGCTCAAGTCCTGCAAATTGAAAGGGAGAGACTCGGACGAGTAAGCAAAATGATTGTCATTATTGCTAGCAGATGCATGAATACATTCAAATAAATCAGGGAGATAAACATCTTCATCCTCCACAGATGCTTCATCTCCCACAGCTGGGTCTTCCTCTTTTTCCACAAGGGTGAGGCTCTCCAACTTCATCAGTACTTATTCTCATTTCTCTTCTTCTTTCTTCGCATTTCTGATGCCAGTGACTTCTCACTTATCACCTCCTGAAAGATCTCAACCCGGGCACCACAATCCCATTGACTTCTACCAGTTCAGGTTTTCTCTGATATCCCGTTGCCTTCACAAAGCATTCCATCAGCTTCAACCATTTCTTCTTGGCTTTCGGCTTATCCTCATCAGACATGTATCCCAACCCTCTCCGGGTAATCTACCCCTTAAAGTTTGGCAATGTTGAACATTTACCCGGCTCGAACTTCATCTTCTCCATGATCCTAGCCACCTTAGGATCCACCCACTCCTCAAAAGTTGCCGACACTTGGAACCTTGTGAAATGTTGTATTTCCAAACCGGCAACAGCACTGTCTACCTCAGCTCGGATGGTGACAATATCTCCCCGTATGGAAACTTAATAACCTGATGCAGAGTGGAGGGCCCTCTCCCAAGCTTGTGGAACCACGACCTTCCCAATAACAAAGTAAAAGTGGCCGGGATATCCAGCACTGTGAACTCAACCTCATCCTCAATCGGACCAACCTTGACTACTGCGGCAAAGGTACCCTCAACTCCTCGCTTGCTATCATCAAAGCTTTGATAGTCAAATTGGAGGGATCCAGATCCTTTGCCTTCATTCCCAACCTTGGCAAAATCTTTAATGGGCAAACATTGATAGATGAGCCATCATTTATCATTACACAAGATGTCTTCTTGCCTCTCACTTCAGCCCTGATAAATAGTGGCTTGTTGTGATTTCTTCCCTCTGCCGGGAGTTCTTCCTCAGAAAAAGTTATTGCCTGCAAGGTTTCCTCTTATACTGACCCTACAAACATTGCATGATTAGCACCCTCTGGTACTATTATTTTGCTCAAGGATTCAACCATAGAACGCATGTGCTCCTGTGAGGAACACAACAATTCCTAGATGCTGACCAGTGCCCGTGTCTTCTTCAACTGGCGTAGTACTGTATCCCCTTCAGTATTGTCCCCATTTTCTGCCACTTCTCTCCCTTCTATCAACACTTCTTTACCCTTCTCAGCCGTATCACTGTAGAAACGCCCGATGCGTGTCATTCCTCTTACCACCTCTTCATCACTACTGGAGAAATCTTCCAGAAATTCTTCCCCTGTTCTGTTTCATCCTCGCTGCTGCTATCCTAAATTCCTAGGCAGAAGGCTTGGTGGTCAAAGGATTTAAGGACAAGGCTTTCGGGTAGGCCAAAGTTTATCATATAGGTTGGTGGTGGGACAGAGTGGAAATTTGGCAGGGGGTTTTTGTGTGTGTTAGGCTGTTCTTTTTCAAGGTCGGGTATTTTTCGGGAATCTATAAGGTCCTGGATTTCATGGCTGAGGCGGGCACAATTGTCAATGTCATGGCCCTTCTTGATGGAAATGGTAATATGTGTTCAGTTGAGATGCAGGTGGTGGGTGGTGGGGGGTGGAAGTGGTTTGGTCTATAGGGGTTTCAGAAGTCCCTGTCTCATTAACTTCTCCAATACCTTAGACAAAGGTCTACCCAGGTTGGAGAAACGCCGATTCCGGATAGCAGTAATCTCAGCAGCAACAGGCTTGGTACCTGATGGTCCCCCAATGGGCCTCCTATTCAGGCTATAGAACTTTCTATTCTCAGACTCTTCTTCCTCAATATCCATGACAGTTTCCCTCAACTGTTGGAAATCAGTAATCATGGAAGTCATTATCCTCAGCTTTCCATAAATCGAGGGCTTAATACCCTTGATAATCATCTTTATATGGTCATTCTCTGAAGGCCAAGTCTGCATTTTCAAGAGATGGCTCCTCCAACGGTCTACATATTACTTGAAGCTTTCTTATGGCTTCTGCTTGGTATTTTCTCTAAGTCCCGTAGTGACCAGTCGATCTCCAGATCTGTAATATACTGTCTCAAGAAGGCCTCTGCCAATTCCCTCCAATCCTCATTGATCTTCCTCTCCAGGCTGTGATATCATACCACGGGTGCCCCCTCGAGTGACATCCCAAACATTTTCTGAACCTGACGCTTGGATAGACCCACTGACTCATAACTGAAACATACTACCGGAGATGGACCATTGGGTCCCCGTTCCCATTGAACTTGGCTATATCCGGCATTTTAAACTGAGCTGGCAACTTTTCCTCAAACGTCATTGCCTCATAATCCAACAGGTCTTCGTGCTTGCCCATCATCTTACGGGTAACCGACTCTACCTGATCTCAGAGTTTCTGCAGTTCAGTTTGAGACCCTGCCATTTTCCCCGCAGCAGATTCAGCCATATCATTATCAAAACCCGGACTATCATCATTCAATCTAGTCGGAGGGTCTTCACACCTCTCATTCTTAGAGTTTCCCCCAGCACGGGGCACAACCATATTGGCCATAGCGGCAATCAGGGCTTGCAACTGTTCAGTAATCTTGGTGAGATTGGTTTCCAACTGATCCATATGGGATACCTCATTCTCTGATTCGCTCATGTTTGCTATCAGTCTGTTGATGAGTCTTCCCTCTTTCCTAACCCAACGAGAAAAGTGATTTGATTCTGATTTTTGGACCCGGCGCACGTTAGCACTGTTCGACGCACGTTAGGCATCGCGACGCGGAAGATCTTGGCGTCGCGACGCGGGAAATTTACTGATTTGCCATTTTGTCAATTTTTCTCTATTTTGGCCCCAAATTGTTTCCAATGCTTTCCTAACTTTATTTATTTGCAAAATAACACAAAACACACAATCAAATATTCACAAAACTCAAGAAACTATACAAAATTTAGGTTAAATGAGTTGGAAATAGTGATAGATTTACCACTCATCACACCCCCAAACCTAACATTTTGCTAGTCCTCGAGCAAAACATAAAATAACATAAATAAATTAACTAAGCCACTTTCGTAGGGATCACGGTTGAATTTAGCGTATGCAACAAGCCTTTAAACCCCTATGTATCCCTAGTGGACGAGTTGTAGTCTCGTGAGGGTTTACAACAATGATACCCACAAACATTTTACAAAAGTAAAAAGGTAGTAAAACTAATGCACACAAAAGCAAAACGACAAGCGAAAAGAGAATAAAGATGTTAGTGACTAATTAGGTGAAACTTCTACTCCAAGTTACTAGTTGTTTTGTTTTATTCTAATTACTGAACAAGTAAATTCTCCGATTATTTTTACCATTCTTCATATACATAGCCAACAAAATATTAAACACTTATTATTTTGCCCACAACAGTCATAAGTGCAGTTGATAAGAGAGTAATATTTTTGTCCTAAAGTTCTATCAAATTTCACACCTTTTTGTAGCAATGGAATAATTTTTCTCATTTTTCTGATTTTTTCTTTGATTTTTTATTTATTTATATACAATACCTTCCATCTATGTAACGATTGTTGGGTCGGTGGCTCCCAAACCAGTTGGCTTTAGGGCACCAGGTGTTAAGACACCCCTACAGACTTAATTACTCAGACTTCAGATATATATATTTTTGCAGCATCTTCGATCCATGTAACGAGCTTTGGGCCAGTGACTCCCAAACCAGTTGACTTTAGGGCACTAGGTGTTAAAACACCCTTACAGACTTAATAACTCGGATCTCAAATGTTTTTTTTTTACTCCATTGCTTTTTGAGATGTTTCCTCCAATTAAACTAGAGCACTGAATATTACAAACTTTTCAATTTTAGCTCATGTCCGTATGTTACTATATATGTTGATAATATCTGTCAACTGAGCATATGAAGATCCATTTTAGTCCGTTTTAATGAGAATTCACAAATTAAATAATTCAAAATGAAATAAACAAAAATTAACTTGTTTCGAAATAGGTTTGAGATACCTCTTAGATGTGGAAACTCCTTACTCAGCTATCTCTTACCAATTTCACCTTTTTAGTAAAATAAAAATGCAAAATATTTTTGTAATTTTTAAATATTTTCCAATTTTTTTGTATTTTTCGAAAATTTTTTGACTAAAAATAAAAATAACACACAAACTAAAAAAAATGTATTGATCAACTAATCCCCTCGCCCAAACCTAAATGAGACATTGTTCCCAATGTCTTAAACAGTAGAAGGAGAGTTAAGAAGGTCGTACCTGGTTAGCTGAAATCTATAGGAAATTAAAGGTTAAGATCCAGATTAATCCGAAGCCTCTTACCACGATCGTCCTCGGACCAATTTATCTTTGAAAGGATAGGGTCAACTTGTGGTTCATAGGTTATGAGTTGGTCTATTAGATCTGGAGCAGTTCTGGCAGTGAAGAGGAGTTCTTTCATAGGTTTTGACACGAACCCATTTCTCCGAGCATCATCAGGAAACACACAAAGAAAATCATAAAATCAATCAACATTAAACAGTCCAAGTGGTTTATGGTGTATGTTCAGGTTCGCCCAAGATAGAACTATAAAAATTTCCTCCAATGTACCCAAGCCACCTGGCAAAGCGATAAAAGCATCAGCACGGTTAATCATTTCTACCAGTCGTTCAGACATACCTGGCACGATCAGTTCCTCTCCGTTTGATGATCCAATAAGATTTGCCTCTGCCAAGGGTTTTGGGATGATTCCCAAAACATGACTGCCTCCTTCCTGTATAGCCTTTGAAACGATCCCATAAGTCCGAGATTGCCTCCGCCATATATTAAATGCATATTCCTTGCAGCTAAGACTCGACCCAATTCCTGTGCTGCTTCTACGTATTGTGGCTTAACACCAACACTACTACCGTAAAACACGCAGATGTTTTCAACTCGTCTTCTTGAAGTGGCTTCCATTTTTTTTTTTGTATTTCTTTTTCAACTCTGGATGCTTTCAAAAGTGCAATGACGGGCTGAATTTATAGTACCTGAAAAAGGGTGAGTAATAATAGCACTAGTATCTTCCAGAGGACGTTTGTTTGCTAAACAACAAAATGAATCGTGAAAGGTCAAAAAGTCTGGATCCTTTCTACGAAAATAAAGATAATTAAACAGAAAAGTGAATCAAAGCAATAATTAAGGCAACAAAATTGTGTACGCAATACGCCACTCGTTTGGTATAAATTCATTAGGATGCGTCTCAAGATTTCATTTTTTACTCAGCCATCGCTAATGAATTGGTTGCCAAACACCATTTCTTCTGTCTTAAATGCTCCATTTGTGCTTTTCCCTACAAAACAATACAAAAAATTAAAAACTCTATAACATGTATACACAAAATATGAAAACATAAGTTACAACAAATTGCATGGGTTGCCTTCCTGCTAGCGCTAAATTTTTCGTCTTCAGCCAGACGTGACTGAAATCCATATGTCAAGGAGGTTTCAATGTCGTTTTGGATGTCCGATTAAAGACAATCCCGTGAACGTTGCTTTTGAATGGAGGTCTCGTATGATGCTTAACTTGGAATGGGAGTTCCATTCTGTCAAGCTTTTGGGCGATATCTTTGATTTGTACTCCCCAAAACAACGATGTTTCTCCTGAATGCTCTGGATCTTTATTAAGGTCAGACATTTGCTCCTCCATTTGCTCTAATTCTTGCTCCACATTTTCTTCACAGATGTATTGTAAAATTTTTGTATTCAGCTCTTCATCTGTCATCTGTGAAATACATGCTTCAAAATTGTCAGCCCGATGATGCAAAGATGTTTCTGACATTAAGTTTTCATCCTCTGATACGATTGGAATGGAAGGTTCAGATAAATATTCTTCAAACATCAAGGTAAAACATGCTCCAAGATCTTCATTTTGAGGATTGAAAGTTTGATCCTCCGTTGTTGGTGTAGTTGGTACAAATAGATCAGCTTCATCCTCATCAGAATCTGAATAATAAAAGTCAAATTAAGACTTTGCCGGTTCGGGCTCCTGAAATGATACCTCTGGTTGTTGATACTGCTCAGCCTCATCCTCTGTTGAAGTGTCATTGTGAAATGATTGGTACTCGAAGGCTTCATTAGTGTCATCTGAAACTGGTTCTTGAGGTATGTAGTTTTGGTTTTCTGTGAATTATCTCATTTGATCTGTCATCCTCTGAATGAATTCTGATTGTCTCTGAATACTTTCAAATTGATTATGGCTTGTTTCAAGCATTGTATCCAACTTTTCTTTTCGTTTCTTGAACATATCTTCGAGCATGTTTAGCAATTGATTTTCCTCTGATGGTTCTGGTTGTTGATGAAGAACATAGGTAGATGGTGGATAAGATGGAAAATGTGGTTCTGTGAAATGTGATGGCTCGTCATACCAAGAAGGATCTTGATAGCTCTGCCATACTGTATGGTAGTTTTATTCGCAATAATCTCTAGGGTGGTTACCATTACATATGTCACATCTCCCCATTACGTTCTGTTGAGCAAATGTGGTATTGCTTGGTTCTGGCATCCAATGATAATTGTTGGGCTGGACAACAGGCCTCAGAAAACTGGACTATTGCTCCCAGATTTGGGGTGTATCTTCTTGTAAAGCACGTGATCTCTCAATCTCCCAATAATGTTCCATTTTTTTTAATCACCTGAAACAAAAGAAAGAAATAAAAATTACAGATAAAAATAAAGAAAATTAGATACAAGTAAATTAGATAGCTTCAAAATTAATAACTTAAGAAAAAAAAGTCCCCGGCAACCGCGCCAAAAACTTGACCGGCGTAAACACACACGTATAACGTAAGCGCACATATAGTATAAAAATATCGATCCCACGAGGACTTAATTCCTACTATTGTTATTAATTATTGAATCTATTTATTTACAAATATCTAATTGAGGGTGAAGAGAATGATTGCTTGATTGATTTAGTTGATTGTAGTTTTGCAAAATAAATAAATAAATAAAAGACAAAAGAAAATACTAAAGAAAATAACAAAAGACACAAAGATCTAGGGTTGTGAATCCTTCTAATATCTTTTAAAAGATGAAGTGATTATTTTATGTTTGTGTAATAAATCAGTTTTTACTAACCTGGAACACTAAATTATGCAAAAGCCTAAGTCGATGGTCAGACGCAAATACCCAGTTTAACCCAATTGAACCATATGTTTATGTCAACCAAATTATCTGGATTCATTAAGTTTAAGTTCCAATTATGGCTACCCCCGCCCGACATGTATATGTCTATCCTGTAAGGAAATCTATTAGAGGGTTATCTATCCTCAAGGAAGATCGTGGGCTATTAAGTCTAAGGTTGAAACCTAAAATCCCTATGTCTAGTTCATTTTTGATTTACCACATCAATCTTATTGGTGATCAGACAACAAGAAGCATTAAGCTTAAGACTTAATAAGTAAACCTTTAAATTACCCAAACTATAAAATAACCCCTTATAACCGGTGATATTAGAATTCATCACAACCACAGATAACTAACACATAACTAGGGCTAGTAAAAACTTAAAAGTAAAAGACATAAAGTAAAAATACTGAAAAGTAAAAGACATAAAGTAAAAGCTGAAAAGTAAAATAAATAAAATAAAAGCTAAGGTAAAAGGAATTACTTTTACTATTTACTATTTTAGATATCTCCCATAAAATAATATATAAACTTGTGATAATATTACCAACCGACCAATCTGGCGGTATCCTTTATTAGTCAGGTTTAAACCAGATTAAAATGAATTACCAACCGACCAATCTGGCGGTATCCTTTATTAGTCAGGTTTAAACCAGATTAAAATGAATTACCAACCGACCAATCTGGCGGTATCTTTTTTAAGTCAATATTTTAAATAGTGAATATATTATTTTAAGGGAGATTAATCTAAATAGTAACAGTAAAAGAATTACCTTTCACCCTAGCTGGGGAAGTTACCTCCTCATGGTAAATAGTAAAAACTGTAAAAAGTAAAAAAGTAAATTACTAAATTAACAAAACGTAATTAAAATTATTTACAAAACTAAAAACTAAAAAAAAAAACTAAAAACTAAAAGAAACTAGAGAGATAAACTCTCTCTTTACATAGAATAGAAGAGAGAGAGTGGTACAACTAAAACTGAAATTTGAAGCTCTATTTATAGGCCTCGGTAGGCTTCCAGCGTCGCGACGCCAGAGCCTTTGGCGTCGCTACGCCGGCTTCTGTCGACGTGGCACGCTCTGGTTCGTCGGCTTGTAGATTCTGGATAAGCTGATAAGGTGACACGTGGCGGCTTCTGATTGGTCGATGAGATTCTTATCCGCCACGTGTCAGATAAGGATTAGATACTCAATGATTGATGCTGACGTGGCGGTGATGTGGTGGTGATGTGTCGACACATGGGAAAGAGACTGTCGGCACCGTAGGATTGCGACACGTGGCACTTCCTGATTGGATGATGATGACGTGGCGGTGAGGTGGCAGTTTGACTTGGTCAACCTTGTGATGTGGCTGATGACGCGGCAATGACGTGGAGTGACACGTGGCGATGATGACTGTCGGCACCGTAGGATGCTGACACGTGGCACGGCGCATGTTAGCAGATCGGTTGTGATGGTGACACGTGGCATTGGCACACGTTAGCAAAGTCAAACTTTTCTCAGATTCTGATTTGTGGACCCGGCGCACGTTAGCACTGTTCGGTGCACGTTAGGCGTCGCGACGTGGGAAATTTACTGATTTGCCATTTTGTCAATTTTTCTCTATTTTGGCCCCAAATTGCTTCCAATGCTTTCCCAACTTTATTTATCTGCAAAATAACACAAAACACATCAAAATATTCACAAAACTCAAGAAACTATACAAAATATTAGGTTAAATGAGTGGGAAATAGTGATAGATTTACCACTCATCAGGGGCCAAAACACAGGATGGCCCATCGGCATTTTAGAAACTTTTATTACAATTGTCATAAGATACGAACTTATCCCAGTTTAAATGGCCCAACAAATTCGCATTTCTGACAAGAAGTCCTGTTGCATCCAATTGAGGATGGTCCCCAAATACAAGCATAAAGAGATAATTCGAGCATAAAACAATAATTTCTACAGAGCAACCCATCGACATTAAGAAGCTTTTGGCCCAATTTTCATAGGATATGAACTCGTCCAGTTTAAATGGCCCAACAAGTTCGCATTTCTCACAAGAAGTCCAACTGCATCCAAATGATGATGGTCCCTAAATACAAGCATATAGAGATAATTCAAGCATAAATCATAATTTCTATAGAGCGGCCCATCGACATTCAGAAGCTTTTGGCCCAATTATCATAGGATACGAACTCGTCCAGTTTAAATGGCCCAACAAGTTCGCATTTCTGACAAGAAGTCCAACTGTATCCAAATGAGGATGGTCCACAGCACAAGGAAATAGTTGCTATAGGTCATACAACTTTGGTCTACGTGTGGGTTTGCGGGAGTGTAGGCAAAGACTCTCGCTGGCGAAGGATTGCTCACAACTAGGTCTCCCCACTGAAGGGTTCAAGCGACCAAGTGAGCGCACCTTTTTTATACCTTACGATACGTGCCAACGAGATATGGTGCGTGACTGACTGTCAAATGGATTTCCCATTGTAGATTCCCCATATGGAGGGTGGAGCGAACTCTCTTAAATACCCAAGCCTCTTAGGCTCTTATCGCTTCATGATAGGAATAAACGAGTCCTCCAAATTAGTCCATCACAGTAAGCTACGAGTAATGATTATTTAGGTGCCTTCGGCTTTTCCTTATAGAAATGTAGTGAATGAAGAAAGACACCGAACCATTACTTAGCTCTAACAATGCCTTTGATTAAACCCCTTCGACCCACGATAGACACAGTTACCTAAAGCACAAATCACATCACTACAAGACATTATTTCGGGGCCAATTCTCTATCCCAGTGGAGTCGCAGACTGTAGGACATAGAAATCAGCGACGCTGTTCCAGGCTCGCGGCCCGGTTGGGAGTACGGAATATCCCATGGGGGAACTAAACCGGAGAAATAAAAATAGAGTCGCCACCCGGTGTGAACGGCGAAAATGATTTAATGCCGCACTTACCCATCGCAAGGGAATACCTCAAACCGTTGGGTTTGGAATGGTCCTTTACTTATGCCACTTGTAATGAAAGGATTTATGCAATAGTACAACCAAATCTCATGCAACATATGTTTCCAGATAATTTAAGCAACATGCAAGTTTGCACACCCATAATCATAAATAAAAGAAATGAAGGCAAAATATATAATTCATGAACATATCAAGCAATAAAGTGCAATAATGTAACTAATAACAACTATAAAGACATTGATGATAAAAGCAAGCACACAATCTCATGAGCATATCGAATAAATGCGAAAAATATAAACAAACAATAACGGTAAAAGACATAAATATTGAAGAGAGCTAACTAAACGTATGATGGGGAATGGAATGACTAGGGGAACAAACACACATGAAACATGATAAAGGAATATGTCCAGTGTGTGCGCATTCGTGTAGTGTTTGATAACGTGTTCGAACGATAGACAGAATGTCCACTTTCGTATAGCGTTTGATAACGTGTTCGAACGGGATGAGACCTGATGCATGATACAATAAATGCATGTGCGTTCGAGTAGCGTTTGTAAGCGCATTCGAACAGTAAACACAATGCAAGTGTTCGAGTAGCGTTTTGAGGCGCGTTCGAACTGAAATAAGATAGAATGCATACGTTCATGTAGCGTTCGTAAACACGCTCGAACAGAATGAGACAGAATGCATATGTTCGTGTAGCGTTTGGAAACGCGTTCGAATAAGATTGCCAAAAATGGCACCAGAAATGTCACAAACACATATATGGATAAACAAATACACAATGTAAGACCTCGTGTGCCCGATGGAACACATTTCACATTCAATCGAGTGCACCATGTCCGGCGTGGCAAAACATCGTGGAAAAGGTACCCTTTAGGCATTTCCCTTGAATAGAGGACCTTTAATTCACCCTAGTTAGCCCATGCGCACAAGAATGCAATGCATGCGTAAATAAAACAATGATATGCGAAAGGTAAATGACATAATAAAAGGCGCGGCAAAATATCGTGGTAAAGGTAGCCTTCAGGCATTTCCCTCAAATAAAGGACCTTTAATCCACCCTAGTTAGCCCATGCGCATTATATTACAATGCATATAAAATAAAGACAACAATAATATAGGACCTCGTATGCTCGATTAAACATATCTCACATTCAATCAAACATACTCCGTCCGGCGCGGCAAAACGTCGTGGCAAAGGTAGCCCTTGGGCTTTTTTTCCCTTAAAATGGAGGACCTTTAATCCAACTTGATTTGCCCATACGCACTATATCATCATGCATAAATAAGTAACATGCAGAAAATAATAACATACTAACAACTAAATCATGCTTAAAAAATAAATAACATACTAGCAACCCAATCATGCTCGAATACAAGATTGGGTGAAACGAAATGTGTGAATCTCTCAAGTGGTACGTGGCATTGTATCCCGAGTGCAAACCGCATACCTTCCATTCGGATTCGGCTACGAAATTTATGTCCGGGTTTCCATCCGATATACCACAAGAGAGAACACATATTCCATTCATTCAAGGACCACAACATATATCAACAAACGACTCTCATGCGAGGGAATTCTAATAAACAAAAAAAATGAGAATAAATAAGAAGGGTGCCCTCAGGTCTAACCTCTTAGGTCGTCTCTCAAAAGTGCGTTACACGGCCATCGGAAGGGTTGATGCTCCGCAACTCCTCTGGTTCACTGGTCCACTGCTCTGGTTCGCTGCTTCGGTAAATAAAGGACTGTTTTGCGGTGTTTGGGCTGTTGTTTGAGTGTGTATTTTCGGTGACTGCAGTACAGTTCATGGAGTTATTCTCGGTGATAGGCAGTGTGGTTAAAGTGAGGCTTATGGTGCGGCAATATGAAGGTGTTTTGAGGGTTGTGTGATGCGGCAATGGATGGGTTATTTTGTAAGTGTTTCTGTGATGGTGGAGTATAGTATAAGAGAAAATTATTTGCTTGCTTCTAGTTTTTTTTTTGCTTGGGCGTGTATCTTAGGGGAAGCAAGGGTTGGGCTTGTGTATTCTTTATAGGCAAAGGCTAGGGTTCCTCTTGTGTGAAAAGGAAAGGGAATCATACAATCAATGCTGATATCTCATAATTAGTATATCACAAGGAAAGTGTATTTAATTAGGGACATGATGGGGCTTGATGGAAGATGATATATTTGATTTTTTATTAGGTATGTGAATTATTTAGATTGGATTGTGATTATTTAATTTAGGAAGGAGATTATTTTAATTTGTGACATGTGTTTTAAATGTTTTAATTATTTTGGGGTGGTTTTGGTGGGCTAATTGGGTCCACCTAGATGTCTCAATTATGCCTGCAGTTTCTTTTATGTGCTCAATGTGGTACGATTTTCTTTCTCTTTTGTCTCTCTCTTTTTTCATTTCATTTTGACTTTTTCTTTCTTTTTTTTTTTCTTTTTTCTCTTTTTTCCAACACACCTACCCTTTAAGGTAGCATTTCTCCTTATGGTGGTCCTAATACTCGCCCATGGGTAGCTTCACGCTTATCGATTATAGGTGGTTCAATCATTTTCTTTAGAGACTTTTCTTCATTTTAACTATACCACACATTAGAAAAACAAAGCAAATCAGGATAGACATCTAAGAAAAACGATCATTCACCGACCTACAATTTCTTCAACTAGTCACCTTGCCAACTACTCAAGTATTCACTGTAAGAACCATAATCAAGTGCTTACGAGTCTAAACATAGATCAATTACTCAAAGTATCAGATAAAAGCACATCAAGAGTTTATCGTTTCTAAGATTCACCCTCAAGCAAACGATTTCATCGTTGGGACTTATGCCTAACTGTTAAGGACTAAGAACAACAATTTTTTTTTTCTTTTTCCTTTTTTTTTCTTCTTCTTTTTTTCTTTCTTTTTGTTGTTTTTTTCTTTTGTGTTTTTGTGATGGCCCCAATGGTCTTCTTTTATTCTTGCGTAAAGTTTTAGTTCCTTGGTTTCTTTTGCCTGAATCCAGTGTTAGACATTATGTCCCATAGCGTCACTGTTTGTAAATGATATTGTATTATTGTACAAAATTAACTATGTGATAATGAAATTGCCTTTTGCCGTTTTGTAATATTATTTACTTTGACTTATAAATGGCGAAAGTCCATATGATTAGTACCTGGACTGAGAATGATATGAGACAGTATCAGTCCCCAAAGGTTTAATCATTAAATATCCCTAGTCGTAGTATTATCGAGACTGGACATCGATAATGCGGAATAGACTAGTATTGCGCTTGTGCACGTTGTGAGGGCACAACGGCATAGTTCTCATATATTTAAGTATTGGATACTTATGCAAGTGCGATAGGAGGTTGTGTTTTACCGATGGTACGGAAAACAGCTTCGCTCTGGATAGACCCCGCGGAATCCCATTGGTAGTATGTCTACGTGTCTATGGGAGGCCGCATCAGGGTAGGTGTATATGGTCTTAACCTGAGACTTACATCGCTAGTACTTGCGACAATCGGTAAACTTTGGTTTTGGTGGTTGGGGACCTTAACCGGTTCTGTGTACACCTCTTCTGGGTTTATCGAGAATCGTAGTGTACTGGATGTGATGTCAAGATGGAAGTATCGCTTCAGACATATGGAGGTGATGATCACGCAGGACACAGAACTAGCACTCTATAAAAGGTTGCAACCGTCGGGACAATATGACCAGGTCAGGATTGTCCGATTTAAAGAGACTAGTTGCTTGATGTCCGATATATGTTTCGTACGGGGCAGACACATCTCCAGCCCCAGGCCTAGCATGTGATCATCCGATACTGGATCGATGTACGCAATACTACGGTATACTACGCCTGATACAGATCTTATATTCCTATAAGAATATTTCTGGAGAATTGGGTAGGCATGGCGCTTTGCTAGAAGCCAACCTTGTCTTGTAAATCGGTAAAGACGTAGTACGAGGTACGTACGTGTTCGGATTATCCGACGACCGTATTTACTGCCAAAATATCCGGAGATCTCTTGGGTCGCTTCCTGAAGATTCACCTATGATATTTGATTCGGACTTAATTAATCTTGGATTAATTGCGGAGAAACTTTATCTTGGATAAAGTGCCTTATTTAGAGAGAGAGAACGATTAATTTGGAATTAATCAGTAAGATTATTATATTCGATATAATAATTGAAATTTGATTTCGACGCGAAATTAAAATTAGATTTTAATTCGGGCATACGAGTTAATTAAGAATTAATTCGTAAGCGACGTAAATAATAATTTCGCTAGGAGCGATTATTTATTTAAATCCGATTTAATTAACGTCGCGACGCTAGTTCGGTATTTCGGAAATATCGAACCCGAACGCGTGAGTGGACGTGGGCCCACTTTCATTGGGAAACGTGTGGGGCCCACATGACACTTGTCATTATATGCATTATTTATTGATAAGGCATTGCATGTTAATAGTGTACAAAACACTCTAAGGCATTGCATGGTGATAGTGTGCATTTCACTCAAAGGCTTTGCATGGAGTTTGAGTGTTTGACACTCTAAGCCATTGCATGGTTTATGTCATAGATTTATTATTAATTTAATAAATTATAACATAAATATAAATTGATTTTTGGTAATACAAAGATAATTAATTCAAGACTTTACACCAAAATATCTCTCTTCTCTCTCAAATTGCCGTGAACACCATTGACAAGGGCAGGAAGATTGATCTTCCATTTCTCCATTTTTGCTAGCACAAGCAAGGGATCAAAAGAGGTGATAGGGAAACCATCAAAGAGCTTGGAATACAAAAGCTTGGAGCTTCAAGTCTTCTTCCTCCTCTTGGCCGAATCTTCCATCACTTGGAGCTTCTACATTGATCTTTCTCTCACAAGGCATTGTAGTATGATTCCGCATATTCATGTTTAAATATATATTCTTTATAGTAATTTGTATAATCTTATATTATTAAATCTTGTTGACATATTATAGAAACCAACAAGGTATCATGAGCTGGTTAAGCATGAAATACTTTAGGTTAAAATTTGGGTAATATTGATTGAAGCATGTTCTTGTGAAATTTGATGAATGAGTATGCTTATATGTATGTTAAATGACATTATATGGAATCAATTTTATGAAAAATGCATTGGATGATTTTTCCCCAAAATTTAACCTTGGCCGAATGGGTGTGATAAATTGATTGAAGCATGTTCTTGTGAAATTTGATGAATAAGTATGCTTGCATGTATATAGAATGATATTACATGGAATCAATTTTATGAAAAATGCATTGGATGATTTTTCCCCAATATCCTCACCTTGGCCGAATGGCATGATGAAATTGATATAAGCATGTTCTTATGAAATTTGATTAATAAGTATGCTTGCATGTGTATAACATGATGTTATATGGAATCAATTTCATGAAAAATGCATTGGATGATTTTTCCCCAAACCATGCCTTGGCCGAATGTGTTGCTACTTGGAGTGGATTGAAATTTTTTGTTTAAGATCATTGGATGACTTAGAACGTGTACGGACGTAGATTAGTAATTCAATCGGATTGAAAAACAAATCGACACAAAAAACTCACCTTGGCCGAATGTACAAAGACATGTAAAGGATTTGATTTTTTGTTAAAATTAATGTTGGACATTTATTTTGAACAATTAATGATTAATAAATTAAATGGGTATTTTTTGAAATATTTGGTTTAATATATTAATCTTGGTTTTACACTTTAATTAATTGGACTTTAATGTTTGGAATATTAAAATTAATTAATGGGCTTAATTGGTGCATTGGGCTTTTAATATTGTATTTGGGCATAATGGGCTTGGTTGGACCAAGTAGATTTGGGCCAAATGGATTGGATCCAATTGGGCCTAAATCACTCCATTAAGTCCAAATATAATATAATGGGCTTTAATAATTTAATTGGGCCTTATGGGCTTGAAATTGGTTTTATGGCACTTAAGGGTGATTCCTTATTTGGGCTTGGTAATTGGGTATGACCCACATTGACCAAAGCCCAAGCCTTAATAAATCAATTGAAAGCCCATTTGACTTGAATTAAATTAAACATTGGATGTTAGTTGGGCTTTGAGACCCAATAGAATTGGATTTAGAATCTAAGTCTTTAAAGCACATTAAAAGTGTAAACATTTAATTTGGAATTAAATAATTGAATTAGTATTGAATACGAATTAAATCAGATTTAATAAGTAGTTCGATATAATTCGCGAATTCGTACCTTGTGTACTTATTCTCAATCGAGTTGGACTCGCGCAAAATCAAACCGTTGTTTGAACATTGGATGATCACTTAAACAAAGACTAATTAATTGGATTAGATTGGTTGTAATAGCATGTCTTGTTTGAATATATATGTATGTGATGAATGAATAGTGTATATCGGATGGATATTAGAAGGGAAAGGGTAATTTTAAAAATTATTGTAAATTTGGAATTTATAAATTGGACCTGCGTGTCCAGCCTTATCTCTTTATCTCTTTGTATTCTCTTCTCACCTAATTCCCCTCAATGTAAATGAGGTTTCTCTTATTGTATTATGTAATTGGGTAGAAGTAGAATAGTGCTAGCGGGGAGAGGAAAGGAAGGGAGTGATTTGTTCTAGGAACAAGTTGTTTATATATCCATCCGCATATCACTATTAATTTACTTTACGCGCTTTATGATGTTTTAGAAGCATGCTTAAGGGTGTATGATGATGAGACCTAACAAAGATAAATAAATTGGTTGCCAATTACGCGAAAATCCCTCAATTTATATTAAGCGATATCCTTCCATTGAATGGTTCTTGTTCAAGATCCGAAGTTGGCATTGGTTTGTTTTTGACCAAAGTCAAGACCTTTGTCAATCAAGGATGTACTTGAATCATGAGAGTTTTGTTGCATATCGGTGTCTTGTCCAAATCGTGATTTTTATTGGCCAAAGTCAAGATCACTTTTTGTCCAACGACATTGATTACGAAACTTTCCTCGTCAATGGGTCCCGCTTAACTGGAATCATTAGGTTTGTTTTTGGCCAAAGCCAAGGCCTAGTTGATTCGGAGGATAGGGTTAGGAAAATGTATTAGATACATTGACATTATACATATGTTTCGGACTTGGATGTCCACCTAACCGGATCTAGGAATTGGATGAGATCCAATTGATCATGGAGATCTACCTATGTTAAATAGCATACAATTTTTATTGGCCAAAGTCAAGGTTGTGTGTTATTTAACGGGATCCTAGCCCACTAGGAAATTCGATTTCCCGAGTTCTCTACAGAGGGTTAGAAACTTGAAGAAAATAGTGGGAGGCTATTATTGAATTTGCAATTTCATTCAGATATTTAGCCTTACGCGTCTTTCAAAATTATTTCGTCAATATTTTAAAAATTAGTTGGACTAATATATTGTTATTTTTATATGTAACAGTTTGACTGTACCCATAACATCGTTGACTTTATAGTTGGACTATAGTTGTCAAGATGACTGGCAAAGGTAATATCCGCGACATAATCATGGGCGATAATGTCTTCAAAGGGACAAACTTTGCCGACTGGGAAATGAACCTCAAGATAGTGCTTGGGGCTGAGAGGATACTGTATACTATTCAGAGACCTCTCCCGCCTAAACCCACTGAGCCACTGGAGCTAGAGTTATGGAAAACTCATAGTGATGATTGTGACCAAGCTCAGTCAGTTATGCTAGCTGCAATGACTCAGCATTTCAGACGCCAGAATAGGGACTTGGATCCCTATAACATGATGGCAAGATTGCGTGATCTTCACCGCACCAATAAGCGGATGAAGAGGTACGAGCTAGTAAGGAAACTCTTCCGCTCCCGGATGACAGACGGCGCATCAGTTGAAGCCCACGGGGCTCAAATGATTGCCGATATTGATGAGTTGGCCAATATGGGAATAGTCTTGGAGGCTGATCTGACTATAGATATGATCTTGCAGTCACTTCCTGATACTTGGAAACAAATCATAGTCAACTACAAGTTGATGGATACTGACGACACTCTTGGAGAGTTGTTGTCTGTGCTGAAGGAGTCCGAAAAGGAACTCCTAAAGGGGAGCAAGCGCGAGGCGCATTTTGCATTGACCTCTCATGCGCCAAAGGGTGGCCCCAAGGCAATTGGAGGTGCAAGGAAGAAGAAGTTCAAGAAGAAGGGTAAAGGCAAGTTGACAGTGGCTTCTAGGAAGCCAAAGGACAAATCTCGCGACATCTGCCTCAACTGCGGCAAGAGGGGTCACTGGAAACGTGACTGCCGAATGAGCATTGTGCAGAGGGAGGATATCAAGGCTGGCAAGGCCATTGCCTCTGGTATGTTTGTTATTGAGATAAATATGAATACTTCTAGTTTTAAAAATTGGATTTTTGATTCTGGTTGTGGTGCTCATATTTGTACTGATGTGCAGGATCTGCATGATAGCAGGGTGCTGGCATCAGGGGAGATGGATCTACGGGTCGGAAACGGAACACCAGTTGCTGTTTTGGCCGTAGGGACTTTTGTTTTAGTACTGCCCTCAGGGCATGAACTTAAACTTTTGAACTGTTATTTTGTGCCTAGTTTAACTAGGAATATTATATCTGTATCCTTGTTAACCCAGCAGGGTTACACTTTTGTATTCAGGAACACAGGGTGTTATTTATATAAAAATGATACAGAAATTTGCACAGCTGTTGCAAATAACGGTCTTTATATTTTGAATATAAATGAATCTCCTAAAATGACAAACAAAAGGCTCAAAAGGAGTAATCTAAAAGATGAAGCTTATATGTGGCATTGTCGTCTAGGACACATCAACAAGACTCGCATATCCACACTTTCAAAGAGTGGGTACTTGGACGAATTTGATCCCAATTCATATGACGTCTGCGAATCTTGTCTTTTAGGCAAAATGCCTAAATCACCTTTTAGCGGTAAAGGTGAACGTGCCACAGAACTGTTGGCTCTCGTTCATACTGACGTATGCGGGCCCATGTCTAGCCAGGCTAGAGGTGGATTTCACTACTTCGTAACCTTTACAGATGATGCATCTCGTTACGGTTATGTGTATCTTATGAGACACAAGTCGGAAACTTTTGAGAAATTCAAAGAGTTTCGACACGAAGTGGAGAAACAAACAGGGAAGAGTATTAAGACATTACGGTCAGACCGTGGTGGCGAATACTTAAGTTATGAGTTTCAAGATTACTTGAAAGAATATGGTATTCTTTCACAGTGGACTCCTCCTGGAACACCGCAATTAAACGGTGTGTCCGAACGGAGAAACCGCACCTTGTTGGACATGGTAAGGTCAATGATGAGTCGCACTGAGCTACCAATATCCTTCTGGGGATACGCATTAAACAGTGCTATACTTATTTTGAATAAGGTACCGTCGAAGTCTGTTGAACAGACTCCATATGAGATATGGACAGGAAGGAAACCAGGTTTCTCTTTCCTGAAGATTTGGGGATGCTGGGCATATGTTAAACGTTTGGAAGGTACCAAACTTGAACCCAAATCTGATAAATGCCTTTTCGTTGGATATCCTAGGGAAACCAAAGGATATTACTTCTATCACCCACAAGAGAACAAAGTATTTGTTGCTCTACAAGCATTTTTCCTTGAGAAGGATTTTATAAATGCAGTGGTAAGTGGGAGGAAAGTAGAACTCGATGAAGATCGTAGTGATACTGTTCCTGGCAATGAATCAACGACGGAACAAGAACAGACCGTCCGGGATGAGTCTGTACCACAAACTTCACATACACAAGGACCGCGTAGGTCGGAGAGAGTCAGAACAGTACCTGAGAGGTATGGGTTCCTGATCTCACCTCATATAGATATTAATCTTATTGAGGATAATGAGCCGGCTACGTATGAGGAAGCGATACAAAATATCGATTCCGCTTTATGGCAAGAAGCCATGAAGTCCGAGATGGATTCCATGTACGCCAACCAAGTTTGGACACTGGTTGATGCACCAGAAGGCGTAAAGCCTATTGGATGCAGATGGATCTTCAAGAAGAAGACCGACATGGATGGCAACGTACAAACGTACAAGGCTAGGCTTGTAGCGAAGGGGTATCGTCAACAATATGGTATTGATTATGACGAAACCTTCTCACCCGTTGCCATGATTAAATCCATTCGGATAATGCTTGCAATAGCTGCATATTTCGACTTCGAGATATGGCAAATGGACGTTAAAACCGCTTTCCTTAACGGAAACCTTTTGGAGGATGTTTATATGCAACAGCCTGACGGTTTTATCGTACCTAGACTTGCAAACAAGGTTTGCAAGTTAAATCGATCCATTTATGGATTGAAGCAAGCATCACGGTCATGGAATCAGCGTTTTGATGAGATCATAAAGGAATATGATTTCGTGCAAAACGCAGATGACCCTTGTGTATACAAGAAGGTTAGTGGGAGAGCACTTACTTTTATTGTCCTTTATGTCGACGACGTATTGCTTATAGGCAATGACATTCCCATGCTAACGTCGGTGAAAGCTTGGCTTTCATTAAAATTCTCCATGAAAGATCTGGGAGAAGCAGCCTTTATTCTTGGAATAAAGATCTACAGGGATAGATCTAGAAAGCTGCTTGGACTCTCCCAGAGTACATACATTGATAAAGTGTTGAAGAGATTCAACATGGAACAATCCAAGAGGGGATTGGTTCCAATGGTACGTGGTACCTCTCTGTCTAAGGACATGTGTCCTAAGACTCAGGAAGAGAGAGACCACATGAGTCGGATACCGTTCGCCTCGGCAGTCGGATCGATCATGTATGCCATGATATGTACACGACCTGATGTCTCATATGCTTTGAGCATGTGCAGTCGCTATCAGGCCGATCCAGGTGAAGGTCACTGGATAGCAGTTAAGAATATCCTTAAGTATCTAAACGAACTAAGGATGCTTTCTTAATTTATGGAGGTGGAGAACTTGCGGTATCTGGGTATACCGATGCAAGTTTCCAAACCGACAAGGATGACTACAAGTCGCAATCCGGGTACATTTTTTGCTTGAATAACGGAACGGAGCAGTGAGCTGGAAATCTTCCAAGCAAGATACTGTTGCCGATTCAACAACAGAAGCGGAGTACATCGCTGCATCTGAAGCAGCAAAGGAGGCAGTTTGGATCCGAAAGTTCCTAATCGGATTAGGAGTAGTTCCGTTAGCAGCTGAGCCCGTTCCATTGTATTGTGACAATAACGGGGCTATAGCACAGGCTAAGGAACCAAGGTCTCATCAACGGTCCAAGCATGTTCTTCGACGTTATCATCTGATTCGGGAGATTATACATCGTGGCGATGTAAAAGTCGAGAAGGTCACATCAGATGACAACATTGCAGATCCGCTGACGAAAGCTGTTCTACAGCAAGTTTTTGAACGACACATACATAGTTCGGTATTAGATGCTTGAGTGACTGGCTATAGGCCAAGTGGGAGATTGTTAGACATTATGTCCCATAGCGTCACTGTTTGTAAATGATATTGTATTATTGTACAAAATTAACTATGTGATAATGAAATTGCCTTTTGCCGTTTTGTAATATTATTTACTTTGACTTATAAATGGCGAAAGTCCATATGATTAGTACCTGGACTGAGAATGATATGAGACAGTATCAGTCCCCAAAGGTTTAATCATTAAATATCCCTAGTCGTAGTATTATCGAGACTGGACATCGATAATGCGGAATAGACTAGTATTGCGCTTGTGCACGTTGTGAGGGCACAACGGCATAGTTCTCATATATTTAAGTATTGGATACTTATGCAAGTGCGATAGGAGGTTGTGTTTTACCGATGGTACGGAAAACAGCTTCGCTCTGGATAGACCCCGCGGAATCCCATTGGTAGTATGTCTAGTGTCTATGGGAGGCCGCATCAGGGTAGGTGTATATGGTCTTAACCTGAGACTTACATCGCTAGTACTTGCGACAATCGGTAAACTTTGGTTTTGGTGGTTGGGGACCTTAACCGGTCTGTGTACACCTCTTCTGGGTTTATCGAGAATCGTAGTGTACTGGATGTGATGTCAAGATGGAAGTATCGCTTCAGACATATGGAGGTGATGATCACGCAGGACACAGAACTAGTACTCTATAAAAGGTTGCAACCGTCGGGACAATATGACCAGGTCAGGATTGTCCGATTTAAAGAGACTAGTTGCTTGATGTCCGATATATGTTTCGTACGGGGCAGACACATCTCCAGCCCCAGGCCTAGCATGTGATCATCCGATACTGGATCGATGTACGCAATACTACGGTATACTACGCCTGATACAGATCTTATATTCCTATAAGAATATTTCTGGAGAATTGGGTAGGCATGGCGCTTTGCTAGAAGCCAACCTTGTCTTGTAAATCGGTAAAGACGTAGTACGAGGTACGTACGTGTTCGGATTATCCGACGACCGTATTTACTGCCAAAATACGGAGATCTCTTGGGTCGCTTCCTGAAGATTCACCTATGATATTTGATTCGACTTAATTAATCTTGGATTAATTGCGGAGAAACTTTATCTTGGATAAAGTGCCTTATTTAGAGAGAGAGAACGATTAATTTGGAATTAATCAGTAAATTATTATATTCGATATAATAATTGAAATTCGATTTCGACGCGAAATTAAAATTAGATTTTAATTCGGGCATACGAGTTAATTAAGAATTAATTCGTAAGCGACGTAAATAATAATTTCGCTAGGAGCGATTATTTATTTAAATCCGATTTAATTAACGTCGCGACGCTAGTTCGGTATTTCGGAAATATCGAACCCGAACGCGTGAGTGGACGTGGGCCCACTTTCATTGGGAAACGTGTGGGGCCCACATGACACTTGTCATTATATGCATTATTTTATTGATAAGGCATTGCATGTTAATAGTGTACAAAACACTCTAAGGCATTGCATGGTGATAGTGTGCATTTCACTCAAAGGCTTTGCATGGAGTTTGAGTGTTTGACACTCTAAGCCATTGCATGGTTTATGTCATAGATTTATTATTAATTTAATAAATTATAACATAAATATAAATTGATTTTTGGTAATACAAAGATTAATTAATTCAAGACTTTACACCAAAAAATCTCTCTTCTCTCTCAAATTGCCGTGAACACCATTGACAAGGGCAAGGAAGATTTGATCTTCCATTTCTCCATTTTTGCTAGCACAAGCAAGGGATCAAAAGAGGTGATAGGGAAACCATCAAAGAGCTTGGAATACAAAAGCTTGGAGCTTCAAGTCTTCTTCCTCCTCTTGGCCGAATCTTCCATCACTTGGAGCTTCTACCATTTGATCATCTTCTTCATCACAAGCATTGTAAGTATGATTCCGCCATACTTCATGTTAAATATATATTCTTTATAGTATTTCACATGCTTAATCTTTGTTTGGGACATATTATAGAAACCAACACATGTTGCTAAACTCTTCTATGACAAGTCTTTTTTTCCTAACCCAACAGATATCTATGATGGCTTTTAAGACATGGGGGTAAGATGGGTATGAATGAGATGTATGAGATGCGTGCGATATGAATATAATATGCATGTTGGTTATCCAAAGTATAAAGGGGCAAATTCTATAGGATATACTATGGTTGGCATGCGGGTTTATAGGAGTATTGACAAAGGTCCCGCTGGCGAAGGATTGCCCCACAAACTAGGTTTCCCCACTCAGGGTTCGAATCGACCAAGTGAGCGTACCTTTTTTATACGCTAAGGTACGTGCCAACGAGTGATGATACATGAATGATTGTCAAATGGATTTCTTATGAGAGATTCCCCAGAGGGAGGGTGGAGCAAAACTCTCTTAAATACCCTTGTCTCTAGGCTCTATCGCCTTGGTGATATGAAAAACAATAGGTCCTCCAAATTAGTCCATCACAGTAAGCTTCGAGTAATGATTATCTAGGTGCCATCACAACTTTTCCTTATAGAAATGTAGTGAATGAAGGAATACACCAAACCATTACTAGCTCTAATAGTGCCTTTGATTAAATCCCTTCAACGACTGTAGACACGGTTAACTAAACAAAAATCAAAAACATTACAAGGCATATTTCGGGGCCGATTCTATATCCCCAGTGGAGTCGCCAGACTGTAGGACACAGAAATCGGCGACGCTGTTCCAGTCTCACGGCCCGATTTTGAGTACGGAGTAGCCCGCGGGGGACTAAACCAGAGAGTAAAATGGAGTCGCAACCCAGTGTGAACTGGGAAATGATTTAATGCCGCACTCACCCCTCGCAAGGGAAGACCTCAAACCGTTGGGTTCGTAACGATCCCTTACTTATGCCAATTGTAATAAAGTGATTAATGCAATAGTATAACCAAGTCTTATACAACACATGTAAGATGATTCAAATGATATACATGAAACATGATAATGCATATAACCATAAATAATCGAAGAGACAAACATGCGAAACAATGAAGAAAGATAAATAACACAAAATAAATGTGGACCAATAAAACAACCATAAATCCAAATTAAATGCGAAATAGTAAAAAAACAAATAACGCGAAATAAATACGGAATAATAACTATGTGGCAAAATGATTTGGCCATTTTCAATGTAGGACTTCGCATGCCCGATTGGACGTATTCCACGTCTAACCAAGCATGTCGTGTCCGGGATAACAAAATAAAAATATAACAAAGGGTGCACTCATGTCTTACCTTTTAAGTCACTTCTTGGAAGTACGTTACGTGGTCGTCGAAAGGGTTAATGCTCCGTAACTTTTCCGGTTCGCTGGTTCAATGTTTTCCTTCATCGCCTCGCTGTTTTGGGCTACTGTTTTCTCTATTTTTGCTGTTGTTTTTCACTGTTTTCACTATTTTCACTGGTTCGCTATTTTCGCTCGCTGTTTTCTCTGTTTTTGTTCACTATTTTGGGTTATTTTCTGGACTATTTTCAGGGGTGATTTTAAACTATTTTTGGCCTCGGTTTTGGGGTGTTTCTAGGACTATTTTGGGGATGGTTTTGCACTGTTTGCTCATGGTGATTGAAGGGCTTAGGGGTTGCTGTTTTGAGAGGGCAGTATGGTTGATGCTTCACGTATGCATGGGATTTGTTGCTCTCGGTCAATGGGGTTACGTTGATGAGCAGTCTCGCTCAGGGAGGGGGCAGTTCGTTGGAGGGTTCACGGCTGAAGGTCTGGTGCATAAGTGGGCTGGTTTGTTTGATGAGTTGCTCTCGGTTGATGAGGGTTACTTTGAGGGGTTTATTATTTCGTTGTTGTTGAGAGTGTGAGGTGTGGTCTTCGTGAGGGTAGGGTTTGTTGTTTTGTGTCTTATGCGAAGAGGCAGTGGCTTGGGTTTATTGATGGCGTCGATTTGATGGGCTGGAGTGAGTTGTTTGTGATGAAGAAGGGACATGGGTGTTGTATGGCAATGTCTATGGTCTGTGTGGTGTATTTGGCTCGGTGAGTTGCTTGTGATGGAGGGCTGCTGCCTTAGGATTTTTTTGTTGCTGCCGTGAAGAGAGAGGCCATAGAATAGAGAACTTATGGTTTGTTTATTGGCTTTGATGTGTGCATTTTGTTCTTGGTCTTTCACGTGAAGGGCTGTGGTTTTTATTGTGTGTTTTTATCGTGTGAGGAGTCTTAGGGTTTATTACTCAAGCATGCCGAGAAAGAGAGAGCATGGGCTGTGTAGTCTGTGTGTGAGGAAGGTTTAAGGTTTATTCACTTTGTTTGTTATCGTTAGTGAGAGAGGAGGAGAGAGAGGGTGTGAGAGATGATAAGGTAGTGATTTTGTCTTTTGAGTTGGCCCCCCGAGAGAGTGTTCCTGACTAGGGTTTTTTTTTATAGAAAGATAGGAAGAGGGAGAAGGCGTGAGAGTGTGAAGAGAGAGGATTAGGGTTTTAGTTTGTTGTGTTTTAGGTGAAGTCGAGAGAGAAGATCCTAGGGTTCTTTTATTGTTGATATCGAGAGGAGAGAGGTGAGCTTTAGATTTTTTTGTGGCTGCCGTGAAGATGCTCTATGGGTTCAAAAGTTTGGTTTGTGTGTCTTTTTATAGGAGTGGGTTAGGGTTTTCCTTGTATGGGTAGGAAACAAAGATTGTGTAATGATGAGGAATATCTAATTTGTGTGTCATAAGGAAAAGATCTTCTTAATTTAGGAAGGTAATTTGATTTGATTTGATTTAATTTGGGAAGGCGATTTGGCTTGATTTCAACATGTGTTTAATGTGTGAATTTTTTATTTTAGGAAGCTTTGGGCATGGGGTTTGGTCTATTTGGGCGTGAGTTTGGTTTGTTTTGGTGGGCTTGGTGTGTGGTTTGGTGAAATATGGGCTTGGTGTGTGACTTGCAGGGGTTTTGGGCTAATGATAAGTTTAAAACAGAGGCTTAACGAGAAAACCCGAAGCTAAGCAAACAAATTAAATCCAACAATGTGTCAATTTCTTACTATTCCATTTCGACGTCCGTTTCCCGTAACTTCCACAACTTAAAGAGGTAGTGTCTCCATGTGAGACTCATCATCGGGACTTATATGCAAAAAATGCAGTGCCTACACCTATATCTAAGTTTGCATGCAAAGAAGTAAATAAAATAAAAGCAAGCACGCAATCTCATGAACATATTAAGTCGATAAAATGCAGAGAAATGAGAATATGAATAAATAATAATTTTCTAACCATAAACACTGAAGAGATAAAATTAAGTTCCTAATGCGGAGAGAAATAACTAAATCATGCATAAAGATAACGCTATTTCTAATGAACCATGGATAAACACCCGATTAGGTAAAATGAAATATGTACATTTCTCAAGTAGTACATGGAGTTGTATCCCAAGTTCAGGCCGCACTTTCATCCATTCGGATTCGGCTACGAAATTTTCGTCTGGGTTCCATCCGATATACCATGATAGATAGCACAAAATCATTCATCCAACAACAATAACATACATGAACCAACAATATGCATGCGAAGAAATACTAATAAATAAATGAAAAAGATGAAAGAGAGTGAATAAAAGGGGGCCCTCAGGTCTTACCTTTTAAGTCGCCTCTTAGAAGTGCGTTACACGGCCGTCAGAATGGTTTTCTCTGTTTTTGCTGCTGTTTTTGGTCGTTGTTTTTTGTTACTATTTACAGTAATTTGAGGCTGTTTTGGGTGACTATTTTAACGGTTTTGGGACTATTTTGGTTGCAGCTTTTTCAGTGGTTTATGGGACTGTTCTGGTTGTAGTTTTTGCGGTAATGTAGTGGGATTTTTGGGGGCTATTTTTGGTGACTTAATGGTGCAGTTTTGGGGCTATTTTCGTGGACTTAAGGGTGCAGTTTCGGGCTGTATTTTTGGTAATTTGAGGGGTTTCAAGGCTATTGTTTTACGGTTGTTTGGGTGTGTTTAGGGGCTGTGCTTTTTGGAGATTAAGGGCTGTTTCGGGGCTGTGTGATTTTCGTGATTGAGTGAGGTTTCAAGGCTGCAGTTTTCGGTGATGAAAGACTATTTTACGGACTATTTTTCACTGCAAAGGATGGCTATTCTTTTGTTTGTTGGGCGTGAATGTGCTAGGGGCTAAGGGTTTGGTTTGTGCTCATTTTTATAAGAAAGGGTTAGGGTTGTCCTTTTTTGGGTAGGAAAGAAATCATGAAATCATCGGGGGTATCTTCAATTAGTGTGTTATAAGGAAAAAGATCTATTCAATTTAGGAAGGTGATTTGTTTTAGTTTAGGAAAGGAACTCAGGGTTCGAGAACCAAGTGAGCGCACCTTTTTTATACCCTAAGGTACGTGCCAACAAGTGATGATACCATGTAACGATCCGCCGCTTCGAGCGAAAATGACTTCACGATACATGAATAACTGTCCAATGGATTTCTCTAATGAAAATTCCCCAGAGGGAGGGTGGGGTGGAGCAGACTCTCTTAAATACCCAAGCAAGCTCTTAGGCTCTTATCACTTGGTGACAGGAATAGACAATAGGTCCTTAAATTATTCCATCACGGTAAGCTTCAGGTAAAATGATTATCCATGTGCCTTCACAGCTTTTCCTTATAGAAAGGTAGTGAATGAAGGAAGGCACTAAACCATTACTAGCTCTAATAGTGCCTTTGATTAAACCCCTTCAACCCACTGTAGACACGGTTAACTAAACAAAAATCACAAACATTCAAGGCATTATTTCGGGGCCGATTCTCTATCCCAAGTGAAGTCGGCAGACTGTAGGACATAGAAATCGGTGACGCTGTTGTTCCAGGCTCGCGGCCGTGGAGTATGGAGTGCCCGCAGGGGACTAAACTGGAGAAATAAAATGGAGTCGCCACCCAGTGTGAACTGGGAAATGATTAAGGCTGCTGCACTACCCTCGCAAGGGAAGACCTCAAACCATTGGGTTCGGAATGGTCCCTTACTTATGCCACTTGTAATGAAAGGATTTGTACAATAATATAACCGAGTCTACGCAAGAATAACCTAAATCTAAGTTCACATATGACCTATAACTAAGTTTGCATATAACCTATATCTAAGTTTGCATGCATAAAAGTAAGTCAGAATGGCAAGCATACAATCTCATGAATACCTTAATCTAAACATAAATGTAAAAGAGATATAATTAAGTTCCCAATGTGAAAAAAAATAACTAAATCATGCTGGAAATAATCAACAAATCAAGCATAAAAACTAACATACTAAACAACCTAATCATGCATATGTTGGTAATTCTAAGGTCCCAAGATCAAATCAAGACATG